>JAULCF010654472.1:0-10671 GCA_032361265.1 Devaleraea mollis | reverse complement strand
ACGTCGCCGTAGACGGTCAGAAGATCACACAGGTGGGTGTCGTCGATTGCACCGGGCACCGAGAGATCGACGCCGAAGGCCAGATCGTCAGCCCGGGCTGGGTTGACATCCACACGCACTACGACGGCCAAGCCACGTGGGATCAAGACCTGGCCCCCTCGTCGACCCACGGCGTGACATCGATTGTCATGGGTAACTGTGGTGTCGGCTTCGCTCCGGCCCAGCCCGACAAGCACGATTGGCTGATCTCGCTGCTCGAAGGTGTCGAGGACATCCCCGGCACCGCGCTGACCGAAGGCATGAGCTGGGGCTGGGAGTCCTTCCCCCAATACCTCGATGTGCTCGACAAAATGTCGTGGACACTCGATGTTGGCACCCAGATTCCTCATGCCGCACTCCGCACCTATGTCATGGGTGCCGACGGCGCCGACAATTCAATTGCGGCGAACCATGACCAAATCGAGGCCATGTCGCAACTGTGCGAGGAGTCCATTCGTGCGGGCGCACTGGGCTTCACCACATCACGAACCTGGGTGCACCGCACTAGCGAGGGCGCCCAGATCGGCACGCTGAAGGCGGGCGCCGACGAAGTACTCGGGATCGCGGCTGCACTGCAGCGTGCGGGCACAGGCGTCATCCAGCTGATCAGCGATTCGTACCAGACAACCGACGACGATCTTGTGGCCAGCGAGCTGGCGCTGCTCGAGGCGATCGCGCTGCATGTACATCGTCCGTTGAGCTTCACCGTGCAGCAAAGCGATGAATCGCCGGGCCGGTGGCGTGAGCTGCTCGACGCTATTGCCCAATGGCGAGCTGCGGGTGCTGACGTATCGGCCCAGACCGCAGTGCGCCCGATCGGTGTTGTCGCCGGCTTGACCTCGACCGTGAACCCGCTGCGCTGCAGCCGCACCTACAAAGCCTTGGCGTCGCTACCCCTGGCTGAGCGAATAGTGCGCATGCAGGATCCTGCCGTTCGCGAGACCATCTTGAACGAACACGGGTCGTTTGTGCCCAGCACCTTCAGCGCTACCACGCACTCGGGGTATGACCGCATGTATCCCATGGCGCAGTTCCCGAACTATGAGCCCAAGCCCGAAGACTCGTTGGCCGGCATCGCCGCCCGGGCGAACCGTCCAGCAAACGAGGTCATGTACGACTTCTTCACCGACAACGGCGGCGCCAATCTGGTGTACCTGCCGTTCATGAACTACTCAGGTGGCAGCCTCGACGACGTCGCCGAGATGATTGCTTCACCGCTCACGCTTTCGGGTCTGAGCGATGCCGGAGCCCATTGCAACACCTTGTCCGACGGCACCATGCCAACAACGGCGATCAGTCACTGGACTCGTGACCGGGATCAGGGCGCAGTGTTCGAGCTTGAACACATGGTGCATCGCCAGACTCAAGCAACTGCGGCCCACGTAGGCATGCACGATCGGGGTGTGGTCGCACCCGGCTACCTGGCCGATCTGAACATCTTCGATCACGACACCATCAATGCGCACGCCCCTGAACTCGTGCAGGATTTGCCCGCTGGCGGCACCCGCTTGCTACAGCGTTCGACCGGCTACATGGCCACGATCAAGCGGGGCACCACGACCGTCGAAGGCGGCGAACTCACCGGCGAGTACCCCGGGTCGCTCGTGCGAGGCGAGCAGGCGCTCTAGGTGCTGCGATGACTCTTACCCACGAGACCGCAGCCCAGGTGTTATCTGGCCAGCCGCGAGTGCAGCAAGCATTCGAAGCGATCGATCGCCAGGCGCATGATGCGGTGGATCCGGAGCTGCTGGCACTGTGCGAACACCGCATTGGCCAACTTCTGGGGATCCCCAGCTCACCCGAGCAGCGAGGGTCTTCGTTGGCCGGATCGCCTCTGGGCGAAGCTGCGCTGGCCTTCGTTGAACAGTGGGTGATCGATGTGGCGGGAATCTCCGACGACATGGTGGCTGCGCTGGTGGATCAGCTGGGCAATGATGCGCTCATGGACTTCGTGCATGGTGTGCTGGTCGTGGAACAACGAGCGCGTCTAGGACTGGCCTGGAGCCAGCTCGGGCTCACATCATGAGCGGCGCACGTATCGCCAAAGGCCGCCACGGCACGGGTGCACTAACCGCAGCGCTGTCTGAATGGCAAGCCGCGGTTGTGTGTGTCGAGGGGGTCGATCCTGTCACGACCGAACTGGTTCGCCTTCGGTGCGCGAACCATCACGACTGCCATACCTGACTGAGTGTTCGCGGGGCAGTTGCCCGGCAGCAAGGACTCGACGAAACCATGGCAGCCAAGGTCAACAGCTATGCCCAGAGTGATCTGGCTGCGGCCCAACAGGCTGCGCTGCAGCTGGCGGATCTTCTGATGACCCAGCCGGGTCAGATCAGCAGCGAACTACGCATTGAGCTCGAGCGGCATTTCACTGCGGATCAGATCTTGGAGCTCACCCTCGATGTCATGAAGTGGAACTACCAGAAGGTGGCCGTGGCCTTCCGAGTCGACGTCGAGGTCGCGCCCGGAGAACTCACCGACCTGGTGTTCGATGACCAAGGCCACTGGGTACGCCCTGGTAGTTGATACTCCCTAGCGGTTGAACAGCACCGGAAGGTTGCGGGGCCCGCGGACCTGGCCGTTGGCCCATTCGGTTTCGTGATCGGGATCAAGGGTGTAGTTCGGGAACGCCCGCACCCACTCTTGCATCGCAATCGTGAGCTCAAGGCGAGCCAGGTTCGAACCGACGCAGCGGTGAATGCCTAGCCCGAACGCCACATGGCGATTCTTGGCCCGATCAATTTGGAACTCGCTGGCGTTCTCGAAGCTCGCCGGGTCATGGTTGGCGGCCGGGAAGGGGAGCAGCACCTGTTCACCAGCGCGTACCGGGCAGCCGGCCACCTCGGTGTCCTTGATGACCTGGCGAGCCATCGTGACCGGTGCGTAGTAGCGCAGGACTTCTTCGGTGGCCGTCATCCACAACATGTCGTCGTTCTCTGCCGCGACCAATGCTGCTACCTGTTCGGGATGCTGCCCGAAGTGCCACAGACCAGAACCAATAGCGCTCCATGTGGTGTCGATGCCCGCAATGATCAGCAATCGCACGTAGCCGATCTTGATTCCCCAGGGGTCGTCTTCGTCGGGCAATTCGGTGTGCGCGATCATGCTGAGCATGTCGTCTTGGGGATTGGCCAGACGGTCTTCGAGAATCTCTCGGATATACGCACCCATCTCGGTCATGACCTGAATGCGCACGGAGTTGTCACGAGGTGCAAGCTGGAAGTTTCGGTAGATCCAGTCGCGGAAGAGATCGCCGTCGCCCTCGGGAATGCCGGTGAGCTTGCAGATGCCGTGCACCGGAACGTTCTGCACGTAGCACTCGGAGAGGTCGGCCCGATCGAGGCCATCGAGATCGGCGATGAGACCGCGGCAGTAGGCACGAAGGTCTTCTTCCATCTTCGCGATCTTCTTGGGCGCAAACGAGGGGAGTAGGAGTCGGCGATGCCCATGGTGGTCTGGTGGGTCGCTCG
Source organism: Devaleraea mollis (assembly GCA_032361265.1). NCBI lineage: Eukaryota > Rhodophyta > Florideophyceae > Palmariales > Palmariaceae > Devaleraea > Devaleraea mollis. The sequence goes on along the minus strand of JAULCF010654472.1, from coordinate 7,162 downwards.
TGATTGGTGGCGCCGGCACATGGGGGGCGTCGGGTCGGGCCACGCTGACCCGGAACGACGAAAAGTTCTCGGTGTCATGAGAAACCTGCGAGACAGCTTCCATGGTCACGGGCATGAAGGCGCGGCCGTAACGCTCGGTGCTGGCCATGGGGCATTCTTCGCGAATGGAGTTCCAGATATCGATCGCGTTGGAACCCCACTGCTCGTCGAGCCAGTCCCAATCGTTGATCCAGTCGGTGACCGGTGGAAGGTCGACTCCTGCGTTTACGTCGTATGCCATGTGTATTCCCCCTGCGGCGATCGTAGGCGGTCGAGCGGCTTGCGTCAGTCGGTGGCGGGATCGATGGTTTGCACGGTGTTCAGAACCCAGTCGAATTTGGCCTGGGTGTACTGCGTGCGATCCGACGCGTGTTCAGTCGCTGATTGACGTTTTAGCGTCTGGTATTCCGCTCGTAGGGCAGGGTCTGAGCGCAGTGCGTCACGAAATGCCAAGTACCAACGCCACTGAAAATCGTCGATGTCGACGACATGGATGTGCGAAACAACGCCGTTGGGTTCGGTGCTCGCATGGAAGAACAAGCCCCCGTACAGACCGAGGTCAGCCTGGAATTCGAATCCGGTGCGCTCGAGCCGATCGATGTAGGACGACGTGTCGATAGGTGCGGGCGCTCCAATGGCGATATCGAGGATTGGTTTGGCTGCGAGTCCGGGTACTGATGTTGACCCGATGTGCTCGACGAGCGCCCCTAGGTCGCCCACGGCATTGTTCAGGTGAACCTCGACCAGGTCGAAGGTCTGTCGCCACCGTGGGTCATGGTCGCGCAACGCGACAGAACCGGCGGCTAGCCCGAGGTCTGCCTCGGCTGCCGAAAATGCTGCCAGAGCGCTGTGCGGCTGGCTCACCCTGCGATGGCGGCGGTTTCGCGCCGGGTGTTGCCAACGATCTCGTCGCACATTTCTTGCCAGCGTGGTCGGGGCAGATCGTGGGCCATGTCGGGGAACGCCAACATGCGAGCCGACGGAATGGCCTTGGTGGTGGCGATGCCGCCGCTGGGCTGCACAAGTTGATCGAGCAGGCCATGGATGACGAGCGTGGGCACAGTAACTGCACCCAGGAGTTCAGTGCGGTCTCGCGACGCCGCTATCGCTGCGGTCTGTCGAGCGAGGCCAGCGGGAGAGAAACTGCGCTGCACCGCGGCAGCAGCTACTCGGCGGTACTCCTGGGCATCGAAGTGCGGTCCGGAAATAGCGCTATAGGTATCGATCGCAACATCAACCGCGTTGTCGAGGGTCGCCGGTTTCTGGCGGGCCATCTTCGGAATGAGCGCCGGTGCGATCGCTCCGTTCTTGCGGTCGCCGGTGTTCGACATGATCGAACACAAGGTCCGCACCTTCTCAGGATGTCGAATGGTGAGTTCCTGAGCGATCATGCCGCCCATGGATACGCCCATCACATGGCACGAATCAATACCGAGCGACTCGAGCAAGCCAGCAGCGTCATCGGCCATGTCGGGCACCGTGTATCCCGCCCCTTGGAGCGGGCGGCGGGTGATGAATGAGCGCAGCATCTTGGCCTGAGATGGCGGCTCCCAGTCGGTCTGGGTCGACAACCCGATGTCGCGATTGTCGAAGCGAATGACCTGGAAACCCTGGTCGACGAAGAGCTGCACGAATTCATCTGGCCAAGCGGTGAGTTGTCCGCCGAGTCCCATGATGAACAACAGCGGCTCGCCGGCACCGTGCACCTCGTACTCAATAGTTACGCCGTTGACATCTACGTTCGCCATTGCTTGAGAGAATAGCTCGTGGTGCAGCCGTTGAGAATACGCCGTTTAGACCTGTGAGGCGCTGGCCCGTATATTCGGCTCATGACCAACTACCCGCTTCCGCACGCATCGACTGATCTGACCGGCCGAGTGGCACTAGTGACCGGCGCAACGTCGGGCTTGGGCTGGCGCTTTTCTCAGGTCTTGGCGGCGGCAGGTGCCACCGTGATTCCAACGGGGCGGCGCGAAGAGCGACTGGCTGAGCTCGAGGCTCAGATAACGGCCGACGGCGGCACGGCGTACCCCTGTCGAATCGATATGACTGACAACGACAGCATGATGGCCGCAATCGATCACGCCGAGGCCAGTGCTGGCACCGTCGACATCTTGGTGAACAACGCGGGCATCCCCGACGCCCAGCGAGCCCACAAGATGTCGAACGATCTCATCGACCGGGTGTTCGACACCAACCTGCGTGGGCCGTACGTATTGTCGTGCGAGGTCGCCCGCCGGCTTATCGCGGCCGAGATGCCAGGCCGGATGGTGAACATCAGCAGCATTGGGGCCTACCGCTACGAGGGTCAGGGTGCCGCGCTGTACTCGATTACCAAGGCCGGCATCGCCCGTATGAGCGAAGTGCTCGCGGTTGAATGGGCCCGCTATCACATCAATGTCAACGGCATTGCTCCCGGCGCATTTAGCTCCGAGATGATGGACGGCATGCTCGAACGGATGGGCGACATCACTCAGCGCATGCCACGCAAGCGCATTGGTGATCCCGCCCAACTCGATTCGACATTGCTCTACCTGTGTAGCCCGGCGTCAGACGCAGTCACGGGAACCGTGATCAAGGTCGACGATGGCCAAGGCTCGCGTTAGCTAGCAGCCCAGGGTTAGTAGCCCAGGTTTAGTAGCCGTAGTAGTGGCCGACTGGGTTGGCGTAACAGAGGCCGTTGCCACGGTGGTAGTGCGGGTACCCAGCAGGACATACCTTGACCGGTGCGACCGGGGCGACGTACACGGTGCGAACCGTCGTGGTCACGTGGGGAAGCCGATTGGTTGACTGCACCGTTACGTGGGGCAGACGCTGGATTGCGTTGAACTGGCATGGGTTCTGGTGAGCGCGTACTTCGTCGGCGTTGGTGACGCCATCGCGGTCCCAGTCAAGTGTGGGCATTGAGTTGACCTGAGCCAACGAGTAATACGGGCACGGGTTGTACGTGTAGCCATTGCACGGGTTTGTGCCTTGTGAGACTTCGATGGCGTTGCTGATGCCGTCGTTGTCCCACGATCCGTTCGGATTCAAGCGGAGATCAGCATTGCTGGGGTTCGGGCATGGGTGCTCGCACGGGTTGGCGCCATTGAGCAGCTCATCGGAATTGCGAACGCCGTCACCGTCGTAGTCGCCGTTGGGGAAGGCATTGATCGAGGCCTGGCAGTGACTCGGGTAGCCCACATAGGTGTAGGTGTAGTAGATGCACAACGGGTTGCCGCCGCTGGAGCAGAACGTATTGGTGTCAACAATGCACGGGTTGAGGCCGTTGTACAGCTCGTCGGAGTTCGTGACCTGGTCGCCGTCCCAGTTGCCAGCCGGATCGTCGAAGACATTCTGGATGGAGTAGTTCGGGCATGGGCCGCTCAATGCGCTTGCCTCGGGCGTGAGCGACGGAACGAGAAACGAGACGAGCATCATGATGCTCAACATCAGCGCACCAATGGTGAGCTTCTTGGTCGGTCCAGTGATTTCCATGTGCTTGCTCCTCCGCCGGATGATGGTTTCCGCAGTTCCAAGACTAGGCCGTGTGATGGCCTCTGCGAAAGCCTTATGTCGGAGACGTTCTAAGGTTGCAACATGCGGCATTTGCGAGCAAGACGAACTCGTGTCGCCGCTCTGTTGCTGGTGTTTGCAGTGTTGAGTACGGGGTGTCGCAGCGGCGGCACAGCCACGGCGACTGGCGACCGGGCGACCGGCGATAGTGCGGTCGCGACCGCAACGGCCGGCGAACCCGTCCCCACCCAAAAACCGCCGGTAGCCCAAAACCCGCCGGCAGTACCGAGGCCTTCGCCAACACCGCTATCGATTCCTCCAACTCCGACGCCATTGCCCGTGTCGACCCGCACCCTGGTTTTCACCGGCGATGTGCTGAGCCACACGCCGGTCATCGCTCAAGCTCAGCGCTATGGGGCCGACCCGAGCATCGCCGATGGGTTGGCCTATGACTATCGACCGATGTTCGCGGCGCTGCGACCTCGGTTACGTCGGGCAGACCTGGCGATCTGCGTGCTCGAAACGCCCGTGTCAGCAGACAACATCGGTCTCGACGGGTACCCGACTTTCGAAGCGCCGCGGGAACTCCCTGATGCGCTCATCGCCGCCGGCTACGACGGTTGTTCAACCGCGTCGAACCACTCGTTTGATCGCAACGTCGACGGAATCCACGTGACACTCGATCAGATGGATCGGGTCGGGCTGGGCCATGCCGGCATGGCTCGGTCGCCCGCCGAAGCTGGCGCCCCGCAGATCTACGACGTCGACGGTGTGGCCGTAGCGCACCTGTCGTATTCGTACAGCCTGAACGGGTTCCGCCTGCCCGAAGACGAACCTTGGTTGGTCAACCTCAACGATGTCGACGCCATCGTCGACGAAGCAACTCGTGCCCGGGCCGACGGTGCAGATCTTGTGGTGCTCAGCATCCAATGGGGCAACGAATATCAACGCGAACCATCACCCGATCAGCTGTCGCTGGCATCATCGATTACTCGCTCGGGCATGGTCGACCTGATCATGGGTAACCATGTGCACGTGGTGCAACCGGTCGCCGTCGTCAATGCCGTTCCGGTCGTCTACGGACTGGGAAACTCGTTGTCGAATCAGAGTGACAACTGTTGTCGAACCGGCACCCAAGACGGAGTGCTCATCGAGGCAACCGTGCAAGGCAATGCCGACCTTGGTTATCGCGTATCGGCCTTGGCATTTGCCCCGACCTGGGTCGACCGCACGAACTACACGATCATCGATCTGCTCACCGCGCTTGATGACCCAGACCTAGACCCTGCGGTGCGCTCGATCTACGAGCGTTCCCTGGCGCGAACCGTCGAGGCAGTGCACTCGTTGGCTTGGGAGATTCCGCTTGCAGATTGACTGTTGGCGGGTAAACAGCGAATAGGTGAGTTGCCCTAGATCTGTTGGGTCATTTGGATCGTTGGCCAACAACTAGGCCTTCCATCTGTAAAACTGGGTACATGAAGAAGGAACGCTACGACGTACCAGTCGAGCCCAAAGCCGGCAAGGTCGGTGTCATGGCAGTGTTCTTCTTTGGTGTTGTGTCGATTCTTGTGGTCTTTGCGGCGGCCTATATGTGGACCGACGCCGATACCAAACTTGCCGGGGCGATCGCCATGGCGTCGATCCTGATCCCTACCGGCGTTGGCTACTTCTTCAGCGAGGTCCGTCATCAACGATCCGGTGCACTGTGGTTCGTGCTCACGGCCGCTGTCTTGGCCGGCGGACTCTCTGCGTGGGCGATAAACGAGCAAGAAGACTTCAACGACCGTATGGACCTGATCGCGCCAACGATCACCACCTCGAGCTGAATGTAGCGACCCCACTAGCGTCGCACCGGGCGGGCCTCGCTACTGTTCTCCTATGTTCATCAATGGAGAATGGGTCGACGCACAGAGCGGGAAAACGTTTGAGATAACGAATCCTGCGACGGGCGAGAAGATCGGCGAGATGCCCGATGGTTCCGCAGTCGATGCGGAACGGGCTATCGAAGCCGCCGATGCCGCTTTCGGGGCGTGGTCGACTACCACTGCTTTCGCGCGAGCCGACATCTTGATGCGGGCGTGGCAGCTCATGAACGACCGCGCCGATGAACTGGCCCATCTCATGACGACCGAACAAGGCAAGCCGCTCAAGGCGGCCCGGTTCGAGGTCGGATATGGCGCCGACTTCTTGCGCTGGTTTGCCGAAGAAGCGCGCCGCATAACCGGCGAGTGGTTGCCGTCGTCTCGCCCGGATCAGCGTTTCCTCAGTGTGCGCCAACCCGTGGGTGTTGTGGCCGCTATCACGCCGTGGAACTACCCGATTTCTATGCTCACTCGCAAGATGGGTCCGGCGCTGGCGGCGGGCTGCACCATGGTCTTGAAGCCCGCCGAGGCCACCCCACTGTGTGCCAAAGCAATCTTCGAGATCCTGGCCGAAGCCGGTGTGCCTGCGGGTGTGATGAACATGGTCACCGCACGTGAACCAGCCCCGATCGGCGACGTGTTCACCAGCGATCATCGGGTGAAGAAGCTGACCTTCACTGGTTCAACTGCGGTCGGCAAGATGCTCGCCGGCAAGGCGGCGTCATCGCTGCAGCGGGTCTCGGTGGAGCTGGGCGGCCATGCGCCGTTCATCGTGTATCCCGACGCTGACCCCGAGCAAGCCGCCAAGGGTGCGGCTGCCCTGAAGTTCCTGAACTCTGGGCAAGCCTGTATCAGCCCGAATCGGCTCTATGTCCACCGTGATGCTGCCGATGCCTTCATCGGCACCCTGACCAAGCGCATTAACGGACTGCAAACCGGCAATGGTCTCCATGATGGTGTGGGGGTTGGTCCGCTGGTGAACAATGCCGCGGTCGACAAGGTCGAAGCTCAGGTCGAAGATGCCCGCAGCAAGGGCGCGGGCATTCCGGTTGGCGGACACCGTCTGACCGAAGATGGGTTGGGTAACGGACATTTCTACGCGCCGACCCTGCTGACCGATGTCACGCCCGACATGACCGTGTATCGCGAGGAAACATTCGGCCCGGTGGCTCCGGTGGTCATCTACGACGACGTGGACCAGGTGATCGAGCTCGCCAACGACACCCACTACGGCCTGGCGGCCTATGTGTACACGCAGAACTTGAAGACCGCGATCGCCGCCTTCGAGGCATTGCGCTTCGGCATCATCGGGATCAACGACGTAAACCCCACATCGGCTGCGGTGCCCTTCGGCGGAATGGGCGACTCAGGTAAGCGAAATGGTCATAAATACTCGCGATAAGTACGTTGAGGGAATCCCCTAGCAAAGCAATGTAAAAATACACTAGGAGTTTATGAAGATGTTATTGAAAAATAGTTAACCATGAACAATAGCTGAGTAGTCGTACGTAGTATTTTTTTTAAATCACCCACGGGTAGGGTATAAATGAAGCTATTTAAGGACCTTTCAAGCCTCGAGACATTCACCTCCGGCTTTCAACTCAGGATTGGTTTGGCATGGGTTTGGGATTGGGGGGCCGACGCAACCGCGAGGCGACTATTCAATTTTAGACATTTGACGACTTGCGCTGCTCGAGGCTCAGCCAAAAGGCGTTGGCAGGTGCAGTGAGTGCAATGGAAACTTGCGGCACGCATATGTGGCACAA
>JAULCF010654361.1:0-10671 GCA_032361265.1 Devaleraea mollis | reverse complement strand
CCAAGTCCGCACTACTGGGGAGTTTGGGAGCGCACTGGCGGGTACCCGAATCGTGACCGCGCCAGTGAGCCCCCAGGCCCCCCACCATGACCTAGATCGTCGCAAATTTCTCTTAGGGGCCAGGGGGCGGCGCGTGCGACGCGAGAGCGGCGGGAGCCGGGGAGGCCTCCACCCCCTCCGCCCTTCCCCTCCCCGGGGAGGCGCGGCGGGGTGGCCGGCTTCAGGGAGGCACGGTGACACGGGAGGCGCGGCATGGCAGGGAGGCGGTGGCGCGGTGGGCGCGGCATGGCATTGCTTTTGGCCCCGTTAAAAAAAGCTTAAGCGCTAATAAAATTGCAATTGCATTTTCTTATTGGATCGCCGCTTGACCAGCTCAGATTTTAGCTACCGTCGCCATGGCCTGTCGTCATACAGTGTGGTCTGCAGGCCACACTACGTAATGACAATGACTATCCGCGTTGAACAAGGGGCGTGTGGATGATCAAACTTACGGAATTTATACACCGAGATCAGACGTGAATACACTTTCGCTGTCTTCTCCTTGTCGAGGGGATGATCCCCTCGACAATTAGAAGACGAAAGTGAATTCGAAGTTGGTTTGTCTGCTCTGTAGGGTCCCCGCGGAGCGTTAGATATTTTGGGGGAATTCTTTCTTTGAACCCAAAGTAAGCATGGGATATAAAGCTATCATTTCCCTTGCAGCGGTCTCTGCCGGCATCGCCTCTGTCAGAGCTCAAAACGGATACCCTCGCTACATCATCCAGGTTTTTAAGGACACTGGGAATAGCCCAATAGGTTTCGGCGCACGGTGGCAGATTCCGTGGAGCGCTTTGTGGTATTAACCTTGCTAACAACCCGGAGCATAAACCCGGGGAGCGATTCATCAAATAGGACGCATGTGTCGTCCCCTTCGATATGTCATTTGACTTCTTTGACAAGAACGTTAAGCGTGGTGCAGTTTTCTCGGCTAAATGCAACGGGTTCAAACTAATTCAAGTTGGCAGTCTGCAATCCTCTTTCTAGCTATCCGGTGTACCCATGAGAAGTACGCCGGATTGCTAGACGGAGGATTGAAGACTGCCAACTTGGGCTGGGGCACACCAAGCCAAGACACGAAACAATATATTCATAAATGAGCCAACCATTGTGGAAAAGTGAGTAAACCGGTTGTACTTGCCCTAAGAGAAATTTGCGACGATTTAGGTCATGATGGTGGAGGTCCTGGGGGCTCACTGGCGCGGTCACGATTCGGGTACCCGCCAGTGCGCTCCCAAACTCCCCAGTAGTGCGGACTTGGCCCACCTGCTCACACGCACTCAGAATGGGAGGCAGTCTCGAGTTTGCATCTGCACGGATCGGTGTACCGTGGGTGTGATATTGCGGTAGCGCTGAGCCAATAGCAAGTCTTTCAGATGTGCCACAAAAGAAGGTACAGTCTCATAGTGTACAGTATGATTGCAGTTATAATAGAATAGATACTTTTAGAAAAGCGATAATAGATTAAAAGCTGGAATAGAAATACAGTTTTGAAATATCCTTTTGTAATGCTATTCTAACGCACTGCAGTTGTTCGTGCTTGAGATCGTTCATACTCGCGCGCGCTCGCACTTGTTCGCTCGCGCTCGCGCCTGTTCACCCGCTTTTGATAGCACGCGCTCGCCCTTGCAAGTAAAGCAACGCTCAAATAAGCGATCTCCAATGTGGTTGCCATCGACATCTCCATCATTCGCGCCATCGCCATCGCTGGCGCATTTCCCATCGCTAGCGTCTTAGCCATCTCCAGCGCTATCGCCGTTGTGCTCATGAGACAAATTCTCTGTGCGACGGGCGAAAGATAAATCTTCGACGCGCTTGGCAGGGAAGCAAAGCGTTTCAGTTCTCTTTCACCCGTCAGCAGGCCGTTGCACGATGGAAACTGGCAGAAGGATAGGAGGGGCAAAGCGCAGAGAAAGGACAGAAAGTAGAGAGAGCGGAGTGCGTTGTGAGCGCACGCTTGCGCTTGCATAAGATGAGGCGGTCGGATTAATAAAAGAAAGACTTAGAGCAAGAGGAACATCTGCTTAAACTGGTGAGGCAGGAGGTAAAGAGCAAGAAAAAAGAAGAAGTACCAACTACTTGGCAGTTGCGTAAAAACGAGCCATGTCACGCGGAAGCAAGTCAAAACTATTCACGTTTCTGCACTACTTTTAACGGTATTTACGGAGCATACAAATAGCGAGCAGGATCGGCGTGGGTGGCGGCGATGAGGGAAAAGGGCGTGAATAAAGTCGCGAGACTGATAGCCAAAAGCGCAACGCCACATAATATGATAGCACACGTCGCGCTCTATTTGGCGACCTTGTGTCTAGCTACGCTATAATCGGTCATTTTGGCGTGTCTTGAAGCCCATCCTTGCTCTCGAGTTTAGACCTACGATGAAGTCGCGAGACTAAAAGGAACGCTTTAACGATTTCCGATCGCTTGCTCATAAAAACTACTAGCATTTCAAGCATCGATCGCAGTCACGCTTCCAGCAGGTGCGATGTCTAAATCGGTGATACGGATCTGGCTAGAGGAAGTGAGCTATGAAGGTCTTCGCAATGACCCTTACCAGTTCAGTGCGCTCAGAATGACCTAGCATTGATCGTATTTTTCTTAGCGAAGCACTATTATTTTGGGACTATTTGCTCACTTGGATATAGGTCTAAAACAATATGTTTAGGGTCGATGTTCTGTTAGAACGGTTTTTTTGCGCCAACTTGTGCCTGCAAGCCGACCAAGTTAGTTTTGTAAACGACCTTTGAGCTAGAATAATATTTGACTTCACACCTAGTATCGTAAGTTTAGTCTTTCAGGAGATCTCCAGTCTGCAGACGCTTGGGCTAGCATCCAACTAATGCTTCAGGTGAATAATATTCTTCTGCAAGACCAAGCACGCTTAAAGTTTCAGGTTAATGAAATTCCCTTAAGAATGTCTCGAAGAGGTGCAAAGTCCCAAACAAAACGCGTACCTAAAAACTCGTTTGGATAGTTTAGATTCTAGTCGTTAGAATAGTTTTAGAAGCTTTTGCAGTTTCATTGCGTTTGTAGTAGGGCTTGTGAGTTAAAAGTTAGAGGATTGGGTGATTAAAGTCCAACATGGCTTCATCCTGAGACTAAACAAGTCTTGAAGACTTCTTAATAGTCTTAAAGGGCGGAAATGTATTTGCTGGCTTTATTTCCCAGTCAAATTCGGTAATCCATGGATTACCGAATTTGACTGGGAAAAACATCCAGCTTGGCGTTGGAAGGGAGAGACCACAAAACGTGTTAGCGACTCACTGAAGCCTTTAATATTAATGCGAATTTTAGAGCACAGTGGAATTCAAGGCTGAGCGATGCACGCTACCCTCCACCCAGCTAGCAAAAAACGCCTGCGGCCGCTTCTCAGTTTTACACACAAGTACAACCCCGCATTTGTCAGATTTTGACCAACAAAGCGACCTGCGGTCCCGCTTTCTGTCCGGCGGAGGTTATAAAGCAGGATTGAGAGAGGAAAAAATATGATCAGCTGAACTGATTCTTTCATCATGAGAATAAAAAACAATCACAAACACATCCTCGCCAAAGTCTTCTTTTCTGTTCCAATATCACCTGCGCGGCGGCTCCCGTCACCGTTAATGCCTCCTGCACAGTGGAGCTCACAGAAATTCATAAACTCATCGAATCGGCAACGAAGATGTGAAGACAAGCTTTTCACTGGCATAGTCTCTTTCACAATTCTGAAACGACACTGACGCACGGATCAAATCTGATCGAAGGGCAAAGACCCAATCTACGGCGATGCGAAGTGCAATCGAGAACCAATCTGTTTGACGAAATGACGCATCAAAGGAAACAAAGACAAAGAGATTTCACCGCCTTGCTCGCTGGCGACCGTCTGACACAATCTTTTCCAAACAGGGCCTTCACTATCGAAGACGACACCGTCGAAAGTTGCATCAGCGACATCAGCTTATACCATCCGTACAATACCGCTGTCAGAAGTTTCGATGACCTTAATAGATCGGTAGTCTCGAGCGAGGAGCGAATAAATATTACTGAAACTAGTCGCGCAGGAATCAAATAACGAATCCCATGCGCGTCCTCGCTCAAAACTGCCGGACAGATCAACATTCGCCAGGAATTATAGACTTTCATTAACGCCCTACCGTTGTCGTGTTCTGCATTTTCTAAATAGCACGGCTCTTCATTACATTGCTTGTCTTGAAGGCCTTCTAGCTCTGTTACTGCCTTATCGTACGAGCGAATACGGGAAATGTGAATAGGAGACGCTGCATACGAAGGAAATTTCGAAAGCAGGCTTAAGGGAGGGACGTTTTGCAAGAAGTACATGGTACTTCCATAGAGATAAACGAAAACGGAATAGAAAAACGAATCCCGTACGCGCCCTCGCCCAGACTGCTCGGTTTTTTTGATGCTTCCGCCGCCAAGCCGCTTGCGGTGTTTCGAATCCTTCGCTTGTAGAGCTGGTCTCACATGCAGGTGGTTGATAAGCAAACTATGATTACCGATGGCACTATCAAGCCTCATCGACCGCAAAGTGGCGCTAGATTTGCGCGATCCGAGCGCCGCGAAGACTCAGATGAAAAATTGCACTTCAGCGAGGAGCGAGCGGCTTTCCGGGTATCGAAGGCAATCATTTTTTCGGCATGTACCGATATTGTCCCCGCCAAAACATTCGCGCCTAATACAGTTTCCTCGCCGAATTCTTCATCGAGGCGACGAGAGGTCGCGAAGAAGGAAGGTGGAAGCAAGGTGAGAATACGGGGTCATACGTGCTGCGGAAATATGGTCTCTCCTCGAACTTCAAAAATTGTTGAAAATAGTCGCCGTGACGTCTACGCCTAGAATTCTGTCTGAGTTCAGTATCCTCGGGAATACATTAAAATGTGAATGCATTCAAATGTCGGAAACTTCCTATTAATTCTGCGTACACTCAAAAAAACCATCCAGAGTTCCACGCATTTTAAGTCCAGTCGCAATGTACACCGTTGTGTATCAGAAGAGTACCGTTGCTGAGCTGTCACTAACAGTGAATGGCAGCCACAGATCTGAGTGAGAATGTTCGCACGCAAAAACAAGCAAAAAAATAAGCCAGATCGTGAGATTATCTCGAGACATTATAAAAACGCCTCTGTACGCAAGATAACCACTCCAAGGAACAGGCCTTGTTCAATTCTTCAAGCAAACTCAATTTCTAGAAATCGAAGACGGGAAGTAGGGGAGCTCAGATATTCGGCCGTAGATTAAGACAGATGCTCGGGGTAAATGTTTATGAAGCCCAACGACCAAGCCTAAGTAGAATAAGGAAAGACGGATAGCATAGAACATTGTGTCGTTGGCGAGCATCCTCGTTTAGAAGGAGCTCCCGCGCTATGTTCTATCAACGCCTAGAGGAAAACAAGACCTCTACTTACGGCAAGATTTCTACCGAAGAAACGCCGAGGCATCATCTCACTAAAACAAGAGGATTCAACAGCCACAAGAAGCTTGACAAGTCGCTACATTTTTACCCATAGGACCGATGCATCTAAATACGGGACAGTACAATCATAGCCAATGGAGCCTAGCCCGCGTAACAAGGAGAACGCGAGCTCCCGGAGCCCCAGGTTTCTTTCCACTGGTAACTCAAGTCTTAACCTCTCCAGTGCAAAGTGAATCAGCAACTAGGGAGAGCTACGGGAATAGCTATAGAATTATAGGAGAGAAGGACTAGATTTGAACCTGTCTCATAAGGAGCGCAGCCCTCCAGCTAAGATATATTAAAAGACGGGCTGCTTCATGTTGGCTACAGGAGACTTAAGCTAGGGTATAGTAGACGAAGTTTCTAGTGCGCGGCGAAGCCGGCGGTGTCTATGAGACTCGATAAGGAATTGTCTAAGGAAAGGCTGATTTTGACATAGGAATGGACTTGTGTCTTTAGATCAGATAAAATCCAGTTTTATGAAAGCCGAGGGGCTGAGCAGCCAAAAAACAGGCAATTGGCAGTCCACAGAGTGGCCCCGAAGAAGAGACTAGAACGTTTGAGGCAAGATGAACGCAAAAGCTGGGCTAGAGGAAGCGTTTGCCCCACTTTATGCAGAGTACTCATAAGGATTTTTAGATTAGCGATCAAGAGAATTGAAGTTTTCACTTCTAGAGTATAAAATCCAAGCTCATCAGCCTATCTGGTTCAGTGAGGCAGCGATAAAAGTGCTTTCGCTCATCCATTTTAGTTAGTGTTTATTTCATCCGCCAAGAGAGTAAACCCGGAGTTGCCGGTCTAGGGCTGCCGAGGTGGAAGGCAGTCGATGAGCCTCGGAGGGATTGACTAACCCTTTAGGCTGGGCCAGTAGCAGAGGTTAGATAGCTAGGGCGGGACCTATCTTCGGCCTTCGTGACATGTCCCCGACATAGTATTAATATTATCCAGGAAAGGTCTTCAAGTCACCGACCAAAATCATCCAATCATCCCAGAGGAAGTATTAACAGAACCGTACGAGCTTTAGATAAGGTTAGCACAAAAAGAAGGTAGGACAGGTGAAGATAACAAATATTCGCCTTCGTACTCATCAAAATACAAGTAGCAAATAATTTGCGTACATAAGAGTTGAGCGCGAGAAGAAGTGATAGTTATAGGAGACTTTAACACAAACAAATGTACAAGAAGAAACTGGTAGTCTAAAAAATGCAAGTCTATCATTTCTAAGCCTCAGATATACAAGATTAAGTACAGGAGGGAAAGATATTGCAGCAAAGGTTGCGCTTATCCTCATCAGAGCGCAAAAAAGCTAGAGGAATGTGCATGATAGACGCAACAAGTATCTAAGATTATGAGTAGTGTAGGAAAGAATGAAGATGCCATCAACCAGATGGAAACATAGGGCTAGTTGAAGCGTAGGGAGCAAAATAAAAACGTTTACTACGCTAGAAAATTGTCCACAAAAAGCTGAGCAGCAGGAATTAATTAAGCAGCTTGAGCCTCGACGGTCAGAAGTCTGGAGCTCTATAGAAAAAAGTCAAGCTAACATAGAAAGAAGGTAAGACGACACCTCGATAAGCAGTCAAAGTAAGCCTTCGTCAAGGGCCGTTGCGAGAATGCAGGCGGAAAGCCGAGAGACCAACTGGAAGGAGACCGGCAACTTCCAAGGAGCAGAAGCATACCACACTTCTCTTTACTCGGTTTAAGCGTTGCGGGGGGACCTTAAGCTTCGCAATCTTGATAACCACCGCAAAGCAACGAGCTAAAGTTATAATACAAACACTTCGAGGCGGGAGAAGCCGACCTAATACCAGTGGAAAAAGTACCCGAAGAAGTGTAGGGAGAAGCAAGTATCTCAAGCGACTCTAAGGAATGATCAGCAACGCTAAGACTAAAGATTGTATCTAGACTAACTCAAGATAAGGCAGCCTTTCTAGCTTCTATAGCGAGAGTCAACCTCTAGGATTATCCTACGTCTAGGCTAATCCTTTTTACCCCAAGGAGTCCCAGCCAAGATAGATTGGCGGAATTTGCAGGACTTGAATCAACATGAAAGGCTGAGGCATATAGATATTTTTATTTGTGCCTCTTGGGAAACTACACATTTCTATGTTGTACCCAGAGGACAAGAAAAACCGCGGATAGAAGGCGGCTATAATAAAATATTGCTAGAGTCAAAGGAGTTTTAATTAAGCAGGATATCGTCTAAGGCAAGGAGAATACCGGAAAGCAGTACTTTCCCAATCCTCAGATGCTCTAGGGGCTAAAAAGATGGTATATGAAAGCTATTGTCTTTATTAGCGGAACAAGAAAGAGACTTTAATCAGAAAAAGCTTAAGAGAAGATCAACAGCTAAAAGAACCTGAGATCAAATTTATAGAAGCCCAGGCCAGAGGAAAAGGCAAGGGATAGAGAGCAAGAGAAAAGGACGAGAAAAACATAAGGGTTCTGATCGGTCTTATGAGCATGCAGTTGGCGAGAAACCGCTCCTAGTAGTAAGCCGATGGCAGAAAAAAATAGGCTCAAAGAATGAGGACAAGGCAAGAAGAAAGCCAAGATACCTCAGTTGACGAGAGATGAAGAAAGAAGTTTTTATTTAGAGGGGCGACTAACTAAAAGACTTTGAGTTAAACCAACTAAGACGCAAAAAAAGTTACGAGTTGCAACAAAAAATCCAAAAAAGAAGGCGAAGTTTACCCTTGCCCGTCTTTGCTAAGAATTTGAGAAGAAATAGCTACAACCACCGATACGGAACTATTTTGTAAGAGAAAGTGAGGGAACGAACAATGGGAAGGCCAGATCTACGCCTGAGATAACCTACGATTACAGAAGCGATTGCAGACGAGGTTCGTCTTTGTATGTCCGTCCGTCTAAATGAAGCAGTAGGGGTACAATGCGTGCAAAAAACGCAGAAAAAAACGTCAGGAATGCATTCCGCGTATCTCTCAAGACTCAAAGAATAAGGAAAAGAATCTACACATAACAGTGTGATAAGAGAGTACGGTTTCAAAAACATGTCCAAAGATCTGAGTAACAGACGAGAAGATCAAGTTCGCACTGCTCGAGAGTGACGCAAGCACTGCCAACATAAGACAGACTAAATACAACCACCAAAATTTTAGAGCTGGCGAGCTCGGCTAGAGAAAAGGTTACACTCGTCCTAGCCCGGAGAAAATATTCAAGCCACAAACTCCAGGAAAAAGAGTGAGGCAATTCTAATTGTCAATAGAAGACCTAAAAGGCGACGTAGGCGGGCAAGAAAGCCTAGAAGACGCCCCAATTGCGCGTACGTACTTAAGTTTTTAACCTCTCCTAATCAATAGTAGGTTAAGTTTAGACTACTAGAGCTCTAGGGAATGAGTGCCTAGCGCAACCAGGTGTAGGGGGTGTTACAAGTAAGTGAAAATAGGGCCGACTTCGGGGGGTATATAATCCAAGCCGAAAGTCGAGCCGTCGCCTCACTCCTTCAAAACTACCCGGGCACCCTCACCAGCCAGCACCAGCGCCAAAGCAACAACCTCCAATGCTCACATCCAGCCAGAGAAAGCTCATTTTCAACCGACAACCCAAGACAACCACTATGGTATCAACCAGGGGGTCATCGTCCCGCAACTCGATAATTCCTACCAACGCGGCCGGAAGCGCCTCCGGCGGCGTTGGCCAGTCCGACAGTCATGGCCACACCAGGAAAGAGTTACTGGAAGCGGCCCAAGCCACGGCAACCAACATCAACGCCAGAGTTGCGCCGGCCGACGGCAGAATCCTTCTAGGGGTTCCAGATCCCAAAGACCCACCAGTGACGCCGGAGCTAGAAGAACCGGACGTCTACTTCCCGCCACCGCTCGATCAAGTCCAATAAAGTGATGTAAACAGGTCCGAGGGAAGCTCAGGAAAGAACAGGAACTCATCAGCGGCTGGCAGAAGCGATGAAGATTCCTCTGAGAATGAAAACTTTATTGACGCTATGGGGCAAACTGTACCCTATCTGTCCCTCCCGAAATCTCTCCTATGGACGAAGAAGCCGTCGTAAGGACCTAGTGGAGATGCCGGATACCAGGCCGAGATGGGAGCCAAAGTGAGGGGGAATAACGAAGCTCAAGAGCTGAGGCAGACGACTCTAGACCCCATCACCCACGCTCAAATACCGGCCAAGGTCCAGTCACAGGGAACCCCAAAAGTTGCCAGTGTGGAACTCTACGACATTAATCCAGTGGAACTCGACACCGAAAGACCTCCTGCTCATCGCCGCGCAAGGATAGATCATCTGAGAAAACTTTAAGAGATGCTAGAGCCGCCGGACTCTAAGTTCACAATGGAGGCGACGTCCGCTAACCATTTCAAGGTCAGAGATTCGGTGGAAAAATATTCAGTGGAAATTACAGCGCCTTTGCTAGGAGTTGAGTTGCTACAGTACATCAAAGAGGCGCAACCAACGTCCCAAATTATCATACTGAAGCAAGAGAAGATCGTACACCTCACCAGGCGCGTAGTTAACGACAACCTCAAGATTGAGGCGTCATCCAAAGAAGTTTCTACAGCCCATGCGAACAAAGACGCTGCTGTGAGGGCTGCCCAGGCGACTAGGAGGACCCTAATTATAGAGATACAAGCCCACACAGCAGAAAATTCGGCTTTGGAACAGTTTCTTTCTGCTACTAAGACGTCTATGGAGGGAATGAAGAGAGATGCAGAGAGGCAGGAGAACGCGTTGGCCGAAATGACAGCTGCCCGGTCGATGATAATCCAGGCATGCCAAGCGGCCGAAACCCGGAGTCACCGGATAGAAACGATAAGTGTCAGATACGAAGATGAAATCAACGATCTTACCAGGAGGAACACTGAATAGTTCAAAAGCCTCGAAGCGCTCCGTGAGACGCAAGGAAAGACGAAAGAAGCCCTATCGGAAGCTCATGACACTGTCCGCCAAGTCCGGATAGAAATACGTCGCAGCCAAGAACAGATGAATTTGAGTGCAGCCGAGCGCAGGCGAGCCACAAACGCCCAAGAGTTTCCAGGATTACCAGCATCTACGGCAATATTGGATCGCGTCCGAGATCTCTAAGGATAAAAGGCGCGTCTGGAGGCGAAGAAAAACATCCTAGCGGTCCGAGTGTCTGAAGATGCTGAGTTGCGTATAAGCATGGTGAATGCTATATCCGATTGCGGCTACCATATTATCCAAGCTTCAG
>JAULCF010654250.1:0-10680 GCA_032361265.1 Devaleraea mollis | reverse complement strand
TTTGTTCTCTTGCTGTCTTACCTCCTTGTTTTGTAAAGGCATGACGTCCGAGCCGTCTGCTGGCGCGAAGAAGCTTTCTTCTGCTAACGAAACGTCGAGGACCGCGACATCCATGGCATCAGACGCGCCGGTGTCATCCACCGATTCGGCGACCGAGACTGTGCCCGCGGCTGGACAGGCAAATGCCCAGGCGGCTAGCAACGACGAGTCTCTTGTGACGGAGGAAATGTTCCGGAAGTATTACCGAGACGTCGCCGGGCTGCTCTCGCCACAGGCTCGTTTGTTTGCCATTCTCTTGCCACCAGACTGTGGCAGGACGGATTACTTGACGACTGGAGACTTTGCGGACATGCTGGAATGCCTCCTCAACACGCACAGGGGCTTGTCTTTCCTTGCCAACACGCCCGAGTTTCAGATGCGCTACGCTGAGACAGTTGTCGAAAGAATATTTTTCTCGTGCACGCAAGCGCACAACCGTCGTTTGACTCTGCGGGATATCAAGCGCTCTGGTCTTCTCGACACGTTGATGACCGTCGATGAGGAGGAGGATATTAACAGCGAGCGCCGCTACTTTAGTTATGAGCACTTTTACGTTCTATACTGCCGCTTTTGGGAGCTTGACACTGACCACGATTTGCAAATTGATCGCGAAGATCTCATGCGCTATGCTGGCCACTCGCTTACGTATCGCATTGTCG
Source organism: Devaleraea mollis (assembly GCA_032361265.1). Classification (NCBI taxonomy): domain Eukaryota; phylum Rhodophyta; class Florideophyceae; order Palmariales; family Palmariaceae; genus Devaleraea; species Devaleraea mollis. Next base: position 9,982 of record JAULCF010654250.1, on the reverse strand, counting down.
ACCGTATTTTCGGCGGACATGCTAGAAAACTCGAGCAGAGAAGCCAGCCGGGTTACATGTCCTATCTCGACTTCATCTGGTTCTGCCTTTCCGAGGAAGACAAGACGAGCCAGACGGCAATTGACTACTGGTTCCGGTGTGTTGATATGGATGGCGATGGGCTCATTACCATGTACGACATGGAGTACTTTTACAAGGAACAGTTGCACCGCATGGAGTGCTTTGGGCACGACCCGGTGCACGTGAAAGACATTCTTTGTCAGCTTCTAGATATGGTGAAGCCGAATTGCCACCCGCCGCATGTGAAACGCGGTGACTTGAAGTCATGCCGTCTGGCGGGCAACTTTTTCAACGTCTTGTTTAACTTGAATAAGTTCTTTGCACTCGAGTCCAGAGACCCGATGCAGATTCGCCAGGAGCACGCCTCGCCCGATCTTACGGACTGGGATCGGTTTGCCACGTTTGAGTACATGCGCCTTTCAGCTGAGGAGGAAGGTGCGCGCTAGCTTCTGTACTTAGAACGTCTGCAATCTAGTCAGACATTTCGATTCTCTAACTCACATTTTTCGGGCTATTGGTTTGTGTAGGGGAAGAGGATGAGAGCTGGGAAGAGATCTCGGCAGCTGATAACCCTGTTATAGGAGAGGCGCCATGTTCGTTTTATTCTTTTTGTTGTTAGCTTCTTTACATAGACATGTGTTTTCTCTTCTTCTTTGCTGACAAGTTTCACGACTTCTTTTTTCCGCTTCTTTTTGCAGTTTAACCAATTGGCTTGGAGTACGCTGCGACGTCTGTTAAATGTTCTCCTTTGGCTTGGCGTGGGAAAGTCGCCGTTATACTAGGCCCAGGCGTTCTGATCCCAATTCGACTCCTGCTTGGATGTGAAAGTACTCCGGTACTTTTATGAGAGGAGGGATTGTCAAGGAGTCTCTTCGCTTCGCTCACCATTACTGCTGATCTTTCTCCGGCACAATGTACCATTGAGCCTTAGTCTGGAGGTGCACATACTTCGGAAGGCGCCTGGCACGCGCGTAAAATCTTGTCGATAGAGCTCGTGATTCGTGCAAGTTAGAGAGGCCCATGTAAAGTTTGAAATCGAAGTTACGCAATGCTGCAGAGATGGGCCCTCACAGGTTGAATGATCGCCAGACCGTGGTTCCTTGATTTGAAGCTTTGGGTGCAAGCTTCGCGTGCGTGCAAGCTTCGCATGCGCAGCTGTTGGCCGCAGTAGCAACAGTGTTTTGCTGCAGCCGTCATCCAAATCCACCAGTAAAAGCAGCTGTTCAGTTGTACTGTACTTGAATCCTGAAATACTTCACCGGCTTATCAGGGAACCCGAACCGGGAAACGGGTCATGCCAACGGCTCACTCCATCGGCAGCACCGTGCTGTTGGTTGGTTGCCAGAGTAGGCTGGTTCGTATTCCTTTTAGATCTCGTGATTTTTTACACGTCTATCCTTGAGATCGCGATTCTCTCAGCTATTTCGGGCTACGATCACACAGCTTTCGAGAGACCAAATCCCAATGGGGGACCCTTACCATGGGTGGCTAGCTCCAGATCTCTGCACTCACAAGTGGCGCACAGGCGCTCGGTTTCCTGCTCTAATATTCTGATCTACTAGACAGATCATCTAACTACAGTAGCAGTCTGATGACACATCGATGCTGCAAAGGTGATGCCTCATCTTGCATCCATCAATGCCTCATGGGGGCAGAACAACTGCTGAATAACGGTTTCCCAGTTTCAAGCGCTGAGAAGATCAATATTTAGGATGGGAAACTCATTTATCAAACGATATCAACCTTCGATCGACGAGCTCAATTCTTTGATCAGATGACTACACCCTTAAGGGAAATTTAATTTTAAATTTTAAATTTTAAAAACGGCCGAAGCCCCAACAGTGGATACACTTTACATACACACTGCACAACGCATGATGAACAAAATCGCTAAGCCAATTCAATATCAAAGAAAACCGGCGCTTCTTATGCTACCTCGAAGTGGTACGCGCTCAGAAGATAAACAATTAGGTTTAAAGAGCCAAGCGAGATTCCCAATAGAACGACAATGCCGAACTAGACGGCCAAAGCGAAAGATATTTTTACCGTCATCCAAGGACGGTCGGATCCAACTCGTAGACATGGCAGGTCGCCCCCAGAACCGGACTATTTGTTAGACTTAGCCTTGGCGCGCTCAAAGGCGAGCTCCATAATCGTTCTGAACTCGGGCTGGCCCTTCTTGGACGCCTCCATATCCTCGGCGAGCGTCTCCGCCTCACCAGCGGCCCACTTCTTGAGCGAAAGAGAGATGCGGTTGCGCTTCTTATCGGTCGCCGTGACGCGCGCCTTGGTCGTCTGACCGACGGAAAGAATAGAGGCGACGTCTGTGACGTGGTCCTCGCTCATCTCCGAGATATGAATCAAGCCATCGGTGGGGACAGCGTCATCCTCATTGCCGTCCTTATCCAAAATCTTACAAAACGCGCCAAAGCCAGCGACGCTAACAACCTTGACGTCCACGAACGTCGTCGGGTCGAACTTGAACGCCGCCCACTTATTATTCCCGCCGCCACCACCGCCACCACCACCACCCCCCCCGCCCTTCTTCGCCGAAGGCGACTCAATCTCCTCCTTCGACCGCATACTGAGCGAGAAGTTGCCCTTCTCCACATCAACAGACAAGACGCGCACCGTAATCTTGTCACCCACAGAAACGATATCCGTCACATTCTCCACAAACCCAGACGCGAGCTCAGATACATGCAGCAGCCCGTCGGTCGCCGTCCCCATATCCCCGACAAACGCGCCATACGTCGTCGTAGACTTGACAATGCCCTCGATCTCCATGCCGACGGTCATGTCCTCGAGCTTAAGCGTGACCTCCTTCTTTGCCCGTCCGCCGCCCCGCCGCCCGCCAGCGACGCGCTTCGCGCTCTTCTTCTCGTCGCCCCCAGCCTCTGCCGCAGGCGCGGCCTCCCCCGCGGGTGCGGCAGCCTCGGCGACGGCCTCCGGTGCCGCGGACGCGGGAGCGGCGGCGGCGGCAGTAGGCTCAGCATCGGCGCATGCGAAGAAGGCTGCGCGCGCCGGCGGCGCGCGGACAGCGATACTCCTGCCGGGGCGGGCGAGGGGCGTGCTGGCGCGGGCGCGGGCGAGAACGAGCGGCGTCGCGGGGACGAAAGTTGGTGTGGAGGGCGCCATGGTTGAGATTTTGCGGGACGGGTGGTGGCGAGCGAGGGCGACGAACGGCATGACGGATCTCGCGGATAGTTGTCGAGATTGGGAATGGAAAAAAAAAAGGACAAAATTAGAGCGGATTTAAAAGAGATATTTCTTTGGGATTTACATTCATCGGTTTTATTTTTTGTCTCGTTCGAATTAAATCCGAAGACGTTTGTTGTCTCGCGACTCTCTTTCAGACCTCTGTCTCCTCCACTCACCGTCCCAACTGTGCCTTACCTCTCCTCGCGAAAAAAGCGAAGGCAACGGCATTCTCCACACCTTTCTCCCCGACCAAACAGTATGAACCGCGCGAACTACCTAGCGCCTCGTGCACCCCAGCCGCGCGCGCCGCCGCCCTTCACACTTCCGTCGCGCAAGCGCGAGACGGGCGCCGCCGGCGCTGATGGACATATCGCTGGTGCGGGCGCCAAGTGGGCGTCGCGGCCCGCTGTGGACGAGGGCGGGGCCGCGGTGGCGGAGAAGAAGGAGAGAGGGACTATGAGTTTCTCAAGTGCGCTTAGCGGCAGAGAGGAGGTGAAGGAGGCGGGCGGAGGGGCGGTCGCGGAGGAGGCTGGGACGAAGGTGGATGTGGACGCGAGGGCGAGTGGAAGGAGGGGCGACGGTGGTGCCAATGCGGGTGACGCGAGGGTTAGTGGCAACTTGAATGGGGAGAGGGCGGGTTTTGATAGGGGAAGGGGGGACGTGCGGGTTGGGCGTGGAGGGTTTGCGCCGCCGCGCGTAGAGAATGTCCCGCCACGCGTAGTGAACGTGGTCGAGGCCAAGGTTGTCGAAGAGGCTGTCAGAGAAGTGAAGGATGAGGTGAGGGATGTGGTGAAAGAGGAGGCGCCGCCTTTGCCCACAACGCAAGAGGCTGCTGTTAAAGTCGCGCTGGCGGCGCTGACGCGATCGCGATCTCGGACGCGCCCTGCGGACGTCGACTGGGCTGATGATGGTGGAGGGCAGGGCGCCGGGCTTCTCGAAGGGAGCGAGGAGCTTTTCGGAAAGTTGGAGACGCTCGGAAGTGAGAGAGACATGGAGGGAGCGAGAGAGGAGAGAGAGAAGGTACCGGAGAGACGGCAGACTGGCGAGAGAGAGATGGACTGGCGGTGGCGGGAGACAACTCGCGAAGTGCGTCCCGAGCCAGAGCCGGAGGTTGTGGTTGTGCCAAAGTTGCTCACGAGGAGGAGAGAAAAAGAAATGGAAAGGGCTGTTGGGGAAGGTGCGATGAGCTTCAGCAGAGGGAATGTGGGGCAGGAAGGGAGAGGAGAGGAGAGCGTCGAGGAGACCCCGGAGACAGCGGTCAAGGTCTGTATTCGACGTGGGGCGCACAATTCAGCCGAGGAGAAAGTCGGCGACAATGCGAGCGGGACGGAAAGTGGTGGCAAGGACGCAGATGAGGGGCGTGTTGTCGGGAACAGCGAGGGTGAGGTAGGCGGAAACGCACCTTCCGTGCCTCCTCCTACGACCGCTGCTCCATTGCAAGGACACAGAGGCGATGGCTCGAGGAGAGGCGGGCGCGGGCGTGGCGGTCGTCTTGAACGCTATGGTAGGGGGGGAAGAGATATGCGCGAGGCTCGTGATTCACGCGAGCCGCGTCAACCACGCCAGCCGCATCCCCAGTCCACTGCCAATGCGAAAGAGGCACCTACTTTTTCCCACCCCCAGCCGAAAGAGCTCACTGTCAGTGCGAAAGAGGCAGTCAATCCATCTCCTTCTGCACCGCCGGTTGCTGCGGGACCGAGTTTCTTGCGCGACAAGGGGAAGAACCCATCTAGCAGCGCATCGAAGACGGTGGAGCCGTCGTCGTTTGCTGAGATTTCGCGCGCTTTTAGCAACCACCCCGCCACCATTCCATTGTCGTCCTCACCCCCTCTTGTGCATGGTCAACAGCCAGGTAAGAAGCAAACTGGTCCGCGCTCGAGTGGGGCAAGGCAAGCTAAGGCTTCTGGAGGACCGAGAGCTCCAGGGGCGAACGCTGGTACAGGCGCTGGCCGATCTTTTGCCAATGTAACTGTCCCTGGTGCTGCAAATAAGAGCAGCTTGGCATCTGCCCCTACGCCTGTGCCTGTTCATGTGCCTTTGAATGCGTGGAATGTTGTGAAAGCGCCTGTTGTTCCCTTCCCCGCATCCGGTGGTAGGGTAGCTAACGACGCGACCAGAAGCACCGCTGTTGCAGTTGTCTCTGCAGTTTCTTCTGTAGCTCCTCCTGCTACTTCTCCCGCGGCTTCGTTTGTGGCGCCTGTTGAAAGAGTTGCGGCTAGTGGTAGCGCAAGCAGGGGAAGAAAAAAGAAGGGACGGGCTGAGCCTGGCGCCCGTCCGAATCGCAAGCGTGACGATAAAGAGGAGCAGAAAGCTCGTACAACAGGCCAGAGACAGTCTGCTCATAAGATTGCGCCGAACGCATCTGCTGAGGAAGGCAATAGCAGTATGGCGGCTGGTGAGTCTTCTGGCGCTGCTGCCACTGAAGTCGGAGCGTCACCAGCGGTCTCTATTGTAAGCGAAGCATCTTCGGTCGAAGGCGGCGCTCCTCCGAAAACTCAACCGAAGAGGGCTACTCGAGGTGGACGAGGGCGCGGTCGCGGACGAGGGCGTGGCCGTGGGCGGGGTGGGCGTGTCGACAGTTCTTCAACTTCGGACAATCGTGCAGATGCGGGGCCTAAATCTGAAAGCGGCCCGAGCGCAAGCAATCCATCGGCTACCAATACCGTTGGTAGTGCTTCCGTCTCTTCTCGCGTATCGCCTGTTGTCCCTTTGACTACCGCGAGCAGTTCGCCAGCTCCTACCAGTTCACCCACAGCCACTTCGTCGCTTAACTCGAGTAGGCCTGCTGGTGCGAAGGCGAGCCCGCCTGCCATTTCAAGCGTTCCCAACGCCGCTCATGTGCCCGCCGTCACTCCTGTCGCCAGCGTGCCTACTGCCCCTACCGCACCCGCTGCATCTGGTTCATCCACCGTGGATAGACCAGCTGTAGTTGGGTCGAGCGTGGGCGGCGGACTGAACAACGATACTGCAAATGTCAACGTAGGCTCCTCATCGGCGGCTGGTGCGAGCCAAGATGTGAGAGACAAGCGGCAGATGGGCGCACATCGTGGGAGAGGGCGAGGTCGTGGTCGAGGACGGGGAGGTGGGAGAGGAAGGGGAACTGGTCGAGGCGGTGGGTTTCACCGTGGCCGAGGCGGAGGCTTAGGTGGTGTACCTGTGCCTGTTCAAGCAGAAACCACCGGGTGAGAGATGACTGTTTCGCTTGTGGTACTTTATAGACCAGATCGATGAAGAATCCGATTCGCAGCGCTTCAGGCCATACTTTTGCTCGAGGACTAATTTAAAACTGTGTTATGGTCGAGATTACTGCGGTTTGCCCCTGAGGTTGATCTTCTCGTTATGCGAGACGGAAAGCGCCCGTTATGGACCGTTTTGATGGCCTATGTCCAGCCCTTCACCCGGTGGCAGGCTTACCAGTTAGGTAATCATCAGAACTCAGGGCTGAATTACCCGCGCTCTGATGATTACCTAACTGGTAAGTCTACCGCACCTCATGGACAGACTTTTTTAAAAGACTTTTAAGACTGCCTAGGTACTTCGATTTATATCTAAGTACAATACAGTGCGTATACCAAGACGTAAGTCTTATGAATATAACATGGCTTTACTATCTGCAGCAGCGTTGCTTTGGGCACGCCTGTACTCTAACACAGTGCTGACGGCGATATAGAGAAACGTTTAAACAAAAAGAGAAATATAGGCTTTTAATGCGTGGACACTTGCTTGCTGGCGGAGAGTAGCGCTTTACGCTCGCTTGCAGGGAGTAACGCTTTACCACATTGCAATTTTATAACCTTCTGAAGGACTTCCTAGGTTCCGCCAGTTAGGCTTTGGAAACCGAACGCCTGATCATACGGTTTCTCCACCAACGTGTAAAAAGTTGTCTCCGCGGCGATCGCGATCACTGCTGTCAATATCCTTTCCGATCACATAGTCAATATACATAACTACATAGTTATAAACAATGAACATCAATACAATTGATATGAATTCATTTCCTTAAGGAACTTTTGAGAGGGATCTTTTAAAACTCAGAAGTCTGCCCTGAAAAGTCAAAAGATATTCTACTTCGGAGTAGGTTGTCCAATTGACGTGCCAGAACCGAAGTCAATTATGCTGTACCTCGATGTAATCATAAAAGGTGCTTGGCTCTATTCGCACTGTGATCGAAGCCATGCACCGCCCATACTTGCGATCACGGGAGCAGTCCAACATAAAATTGAAGGCGCCGGCATGCACGCCACGCGTGACACGCGTGTGGATCGAGCAAGGTATCTAACATAGATACGACTTCTCTGATTTACGGCACGTCAAACACATGCAAAACGATTCTTCGAAGTATTTGGCGGTGAAGCGTACACGCGTTTTTAGCCAGTCGCTATTAATGAGAGAAGCTTCCTTTTGTACGCAGATACGCAGATATATCGAAGCTAGCTTCAGCTGAAGTTGCGGAACGGAAACGCTGTTTTGTTGACATTTTTACAAAAAAGAATAGAAAGAATAGCGGACTCTGTTTGTCGGTACAATAAAAATGAAGTGCCGCTCCATTACTAATGGATAGTATCCTCTCCATGAAAACAAATGAGTAAATACCTGTAATACAGGATATGAACCGGCGATCCGGTGTCTGATCATCGTGATCGGGTCATGAATTGATCGCCGCAAAAATTTACAGCTTTCCCGCCTCTCTCTCCAAAAAAACATTCGTAGGAGGGGACACCGTGAGTTCAACATTAGGTAGCGAAATAATTTGCAACGCCTACTTCGAAGCAGTTGCGCGCCAATCCATCAACTCGTGCTTGGCTATCGGCCTGACCGCTTGTCTCTGTCTAACAAGTGACCGTTCTTCACGTCGCTTCCCCGTGAGTAGGGAAGTGCTAAAGAAAAGAAGTAAGCAGCACCAAAAAGCTCGTCCGACATGCCTCCGCCCCCACCGCCGCCGCCGCCGCCGCCGCCGCCGCCCCCAGCTGTTTCAAGCGGAGCAAAAGGCCCGCCCCCACCTCCGCCACCGCCTCCGGGCGGCGGCGGGTCTTCCCCACCACCTACATCCGCCCCGCCGCCACCAGCGCCTCCTTCGGGTGGCCCGGCGGCTCCTGCTTTATCTGCTCCACCGCCGCCACCGCCTCCACCACCTCCCTCAGCCCCGCCCTCTGGCGGAGGTGGACCGCCACCGCCTGCCCCGCCGCCGCCTCCAGGTGGCTCTGCTTCACCGCAGGCGCCACCGCCGCCTAGTGCACCGATTGCACCGCAGGTGCCGCCAGCTCCAGTAGCACCCCCTGTACCTGTTGTTGCACCAGTCTCTGTCGCCGCAAAGGTTGAACAGGCCCGGGCAGTAGAGGGCTCCGGAAAAGAAGTCTCGTCGGATCCGTTAGCGCCGGAAGCTACTCTCGAAGGTGATGTACGTGAAGCTGTTTGTTTTCTTATTTCAGTTCCATTTCTTTGTACAAAGAATAATGCCCGTAGTATTTTAAGAAGCAGCGCACGTCTGGGCAAGCGTTCTAACGACTTTTATTTGTTTATGCGTCACTGTGCAATCTCTTTTATACTTTTCTACTCTAATAGAACGTCAATGCCGATAATACCATATCTGGTATTCCAGGTGGAGAAGCACCTATGCAGCATGGGACATACGACAAGGCTGACAGCGACGAAGAGGAGGTGATGGTAAAGACTGAGTTTGTTTGGGCAGACGGAGCGGACGACGATGTGAAGCTATCCGGCGCTTGGAATGGCTGGATGCCAATTCAGATGTATCATGAAGGTGGTGGAATGTGGTCCGTCGTGACACCAGTCCCTGCCGGAACGCACGAGTTTAAGTTTGTCGTCGACGGCGATTGGAGACATTCTACTCGTCACCCCACAGTTGGAGATAACGATGCAACAATGAACAATATTCGAGTTATTCGGGGGCCGCCAAAATCAAAAGACGAAGGTGACAAGAAGACCCCTTCGGGCGATGGGAGTCCGACGGCAAACGAGGACGTTAAGAAAGGTTGCTGTTCGGTGCTGTGAGCAAGAGAGAGAGCACGTTTTTTTTGAATTCCAAATAATATCGATGTCTTGCCGCAGTTGGCGAAAGACAGCGGACTTTTAATACTAAGCGATGTCTACTAATCAATCTAAACCCACACTTTACTGCCGATACAGCAAAAGTAATGGTTATAAAATTATGTTTTGAAGAAGCTGTCAAAGACCGATCAACCGTCGACGGAAAAGCAATTTAGAATATTCACTTATGGGAATAAGTAAATATCGAACAACCTCGAGCGAGTAGTGACTGCGTAGTGAAGTTCGCGAGTGCCTGGACAAGTTTGCGATACATTTTTATCTAGATATAATAGATCTAGATAAAATTTCTCGCAAATTTGTATTTACTATATAATAATATATTATATACTTCAAGTAGGTGAGGAACGCCGACTCCAATTTGCGAGGCTAAGGACAGTATCCTTACAGTACGCCTCATAGGCAAAGCGTTCGCGCACGCGCGTCGACGCATCGAGGCGTACATCGCGTCATGGAAGATCTTCCATAAATATAAAAATCGCTTAAATCTTTTATTTGTAAGTCATATTTATTAAAACATAATTTGGCGTTTTAGCAAATCAGCAGTGAGTGAGTTGAAAAACTCGAGTTTTGATCATTTTTTGTGCAAGCGTGCGAGTAGGAAGATACCGTTGGGCTTTACAGAGAGCGGCGGTGACGCGGAGGTAGAGCTAAG
>JAULCF010654139.1:0-10680 GCA_032361265.1 Devaleraea mollis | reverse complement strand
CTCCCCACTCACCCGACGCCCCCACCCCTTCTTAAACCACATCACCTTCACCACAACCCGCCCCCGCTGACAGCGCTCCGCCACCGTCCGCCCCATCCACTTTCCCCACCCCACCGTCCAACCTCCCCTCCACCCTGGAGATCCTTCTCACGCCACTCGGTGCAGGTTACGTTCACGCCACCCTCCCCAGGCCCGTCCTCGCTCGGGCAGCCATCCTTTCCCAACGTTTACTGCGCAACGTCTACTTCTCGGAGCCTGGATCCGTTGCGGAAGACACGGCGTACAAGGCCTGGACCATTTCTTACCAGCTGATCTTTCGCAAGACGCTGCGTGGGGAACGAGGTTGGCGCACGTCAGCGGGACGCCTAGCAGCCATGACCCTCATACTCACGCGTGCTGAGCGCAACGAGTATGGCGAGCTATGGGCGGAGATGCTCGTCGCAAACGAGTGACGGCTCAAGCACGAGCAGTTTGCCGCCGCAAAGCGTTTGGCCCGAGACGAAGGCATGGAGAAGCGCCGCCGCATCAAGCGTTCCCAGCGCCTCGGTGAAAAAGTGTTGTGTGGCAAAGCCGCTAAATCCCTCGCCCAAGGCCGCACCTTCGACTCGGCGGCGCCCGGCATCCTTTACAGGATGCCATCCTGCGCCTGGCGCCGATGACCCCGTTTCTATAATCCCATCTATAGATCTGCCTTCCAAACCTCACTTCACCACAGATACTGACCGAGCCGTCCTATATAAAATTGACAAGGACTCTGCCACGGGACCTGACCGTGCAGGCGTCCGCTGGTTGTTGCTGGTCGCCAACACAGACCATAGGGTTCATCCCGACTTCTCTGGCATAGAGCTCCTCATCAATGTTGTCCACAAGATCGCCGCTGGCGTGTTCTCCGTCGACGTCGGCCACCTGATCTCCGCCGCCAGCCTCATCGCCCTCGACAAAGGTGGGGCCAAGATCAGGCCCGTCACCATCGGCGTCGTCATGAGGCCCCTCATCACTAAGTCCCTCATGCCGGCGTCGATTGCCGAAGCTAAGGACCACCTTGCGCCGCTCCAGATGGGATGCGGCGTCAAGGATGGCCTGTATGCCATCGTCCACGACACCAGAGACGCCTTTGTCAACCTCGGTCATGACCCCACGTACATCGGTGTGTCGGTCGACGCGTGCATCGAATTCAACCGGACGAGTCGGGCGGAGATGCTTCGGCAGACTGCCGAACACTCACCGTCCCTCATCCGCTTTGCGAACGCGTTGTACGCGAAGGGACAGCCGTTCTTGCGCTTCGGAGACGATCTTCTGCGCAGCCAGGAGGGAGCTCAACAAGGCGATCCCGCGAGCTCCCTCATGTTCGCCCTCGCTATCCACCCCATCTTCCAGCGTATCGAAGCGGAATACGACCTCGTAGTGCATCGCTGGTACGCTGACGAAGAGATGCTTGTCGGCAAGATCAAGCAGGTCAAGCTCGCCCTCGACATCATCAACGAATATGGCGAGAAGAACAACTTCAACCTCCAGCCAACTAAGTCCAAAGCTTACTGGCCCACGCAGAGCAACCTTTTCCTCGAGCCCCTCACTAAGGCCTACAATCTCGACCTACGGCCGCCGTCTGAGGGCGTCAAGATCCTCGGCGTCCCACTCGGGTCGCCGGCGGTCGTCACCTCCTTTATTCGCAAGAAGATGGACGCCATCGACGCCTCGCTCGCTCTGGCAGCGAGCATCCCAGAAGGCCGCATTGGTCACAATATCCACCGCGTCACCGCGTCGGCGTGCCGCATGACGCACCTCCTCCGCCTCACTCCGCCGGCCGACGCGATGACGCTGTGGAGAGACTTTGACGAGCGGCAGAGCGCGTGGTTCGATCGCATCTGAAACGTCTCGCGCTCCGCAGCCGCCCGCCGCCAAGCACGACTCCCACGCTCGCTAGCGGGACTCGGCCTGTATGCAGCAGAAGACGTCAGCCTTGCGCGTAAGTCGGCAGCCTCGTCCAGTCAGCCGACGTACGCGCAATCAAGCGCAGACACGCGTCGACGATGGCCTCCATCCACGCCGTCGCACAGCAACTCATTGACGCCCTCCAGCCCGACCTCGCTGCAGCAACTGACGGCAACCTCCCGCCGCGCGACCCTCTCCTCTTCTCTGGAATGCCTGAATCAACTGAAATAATCCTCAGTCAGGCAGTATTCCTGAAGAGGTTGAGAGAAGCGCTCCGGGAGGACGACTTCCGTAATCGCTTTTGCAACCCGGATGCGTCCGTCGCAATGTCCATGGCATTGCCCGCGCAAGACTGTTCTCTACTCTTTACGCGGCGACGCATACTCGCCCTCCTTCGTCCAGGCGCCAACTCCTTCCTATCTACTAAGCCGGACGATACACCATTCTGCTCCAGAGATATGTGGAGTATCATGATGCGCATCTACCTCGGATGTTATGTTTATGACGACTCCGCCGCGCCCGTCTGGATACGATGTGGTTGCTGCGACGAGCTTGTCCTCGACAAGCTCGGCATCCACGCCATCGCTGCCTGCTTCGCCGGCTGGGGACGGGTGGCCCGGCACGATCGTCAAGCGACTATCTTCATCAAGTGGCTAGTGTCCCCGGCTGGCTTAGACTACCAAGGCAAATACAGCAGAGGGGAAGCCGTGGGCCTCCTGTTCGGCACCAACCACCGTCCAGCCGACGCCCTCGTCTTCCCCCCCCCGTCGGCCCCTGATGAAGATTCGGGGCGTCGCACAGCAATTGACTTCCTAGTCCCGGGGGCCTTCAACACCACTAATGCCGAAGGCCGCCGTGCATCATGCAAAGATTCCTCCTCCCCACACGCCATCACTGAAGCAGGTGAGACGAAGAAGGCGCGGGACCATCGCCGCAAAGTTACCGCTGCATGGGAACTTGCCTTCCCAGGAGTCCCGTGTCCGGGCTCTGTACCGGAAGCGCCGTTGCCACCAGGCGGCCTAGAGGAGGTCACCGGCTTCAGGTTCAGAGCCGCGGTTTTCGATACCTTCGGCGGCTGCTCAGACAACACGACTGAGTTGCTCATGTCGTACGCTAAGAGAGTCGCCGATCGTCAAGGCACACCCCCGTAGCGCGTCTACGACCGTGTTTACGGCAGACTAAGCTACTCTATTTGGAGCTCTAACGCTCAAGCAGTAATTCTACGTAGGCCGAAGTCCATTTGGAAGCCTCTATAACCTAGTCTTGAAGGGCAAACCACTGCATATATATAAATGCCTTCACGGACCGACCGCCGGTTTTCGTATTGCTTACAGTTCAATAAATAATATGGGTTTTCCTTTATAAAGACTAGTCACCAGCTGGTGATCAGGCTTCTTCTTCGGTGGAATTTTTACCAAAACATTCCACCGCTTCCACTACAGCGGCTAATCGGGTACCACCCTGTGACCCAGGGTGGACAGTGGAATTACCTCATATATAGGGCAAATTCAGCCTTTTAGTCTGAGACCTAGTTTCTTGGAAAGAGACGCTGATTTTTGTGTTTTTCCCCACCAAAATAGAGACGACGGTACCGTTGAATAACAACTATGCAGTGATTACTCCTAATCTCCAGTAGAGCAGCCAACTGCCAACAACGATGTTAATGTGAGGGAAAAGCTGGACGGTGCACATGAGGAGTCTCGGAATCTGATTCGAGTACTGGCAAGAGATAGCAGTTTGTTGAGGAAGACAGAGAGCGCTAATTCTCTTCCCTTCCAGGATAAGTGGGCGGTTCTCGGCAGTGGTTACGGCAATTTAGTCTGGTTTGCATCGGGGCTGGAAAATGGAATGGCAGCTACGGCGGCAGTAGAAGCCGACTTCAGCATTCAGAATCAGACCCGCTCCCCACAGAGATCGCGGCTCAAATGCGTTTCAAGTGAAACCCAGCATCACACGATGCAGTTGCCACGTCTTTCCAAGTATGTTAATAGCGGATTAGATTTCCAAGATATTCCGACTACAAGGTAAAATGAGTAGATGCGGTGCATTGCAACTACCTTTGCGGTGCTGTACTTCACTGGTTGAGGAGTAGAGAAGACAATTGCCTTCTGTTTAAAAAAAGTACAAGTTGATAGCGATCTAATCCTGGAACTCACTTAAGTGAGTGAATTCAAAAAAGAAAATTGATTTTTGAAAAAACAAAACCACATGAGCGATTTTATTGGCTAAGCAGTTTAAAAGATGGCAAATATTTGGCGGCGTAGTTCACAGTTTTAAAATGCACATAAAAGTAACCAAAAATAAGGTTTTTTTCAAAGCTTCCACCGTCTTCCACCCTACCGGCTTAGCGGGGTCCACCCCAAGGTCTGTGGTGGACGGTGGAATTAATTCCACCGAAGAAGAAGCCTGCTGGTGATCCATTTTCCACTCAAAAACAAAAGTATGAGTGGGAGCATAATACGACCGTACTTAACAAAGCGACACACAAAGGATCATGTATGACAAGATGACGAAATGAAAAAGTATGAGTGGGTCGAAATAAGGCAAACTATGATACGTACAATATCTGAAAATCGAGATCGACTGCGTGATCCACTTTCCAGTCAAAAAAAAGTATGAGTGTGTCAAAATAGGGCAAATATGATACGTGCAATATCTCAAAATCGAGATCGACTGCGTGATCCCCATTTTCTACTTGCACAGCAATAGTATCAACAACCGCATCACTCGGTGAAGTCAACGAGTGGTGCGGTTCGTTGGAAGGCGGTGGGCCCTTATTCTTCGTAGGCCAAGTCCGTTTGGCCGGCTCAACCTGGTTTTGAATGGCAAACCATTGAATATAAACATCTTTTTTACAAGATGTCTTAAAAGACGGTTAAAACCGTCCGCCCGACCCTCCGACCGACCGTCCTCACCCTCGTCGTGAAGAAGCTCGCGGCTGGCGAATACTCGTCCGATGTCGGCCAAGTGGTCTTCGCCGCCAACCTAATCGCTCTCGACAAAGGAGGGGCGAAGATCAGGCCCATCGCGATCGGCGTCTTCATCAGGCGCCTCATCACCAATTCCCTCATGCCGGCGTCGATTGCCGAGGCTAAGGGGCACCTAGCGCCACTTCAGGTCGGCTGCGGCGTCAAGGCCGGCCTAGACGACATCGTCCACGACGCCCGAGACGCCGTCGTCAAGCTCGGCCACGACCCAGCATACATAGGCGTCTCTGTCGACGCGTGCAACGCTTTCAACTGGACAAGCCGGGCGGAGATGATCCGGCAAATAGCCGAGCACTCACCCTCTCTAATCCGCCTTGCAAACGCGCTGTATGCGAAAGAGCAGCCATTACACCGCTTCGGAGACGAGTACTTTCGCAGCCAGGAGGGAGCACAGCAAGGTGATCCAGCCAGGATCCCTCATGTTTGCGCTAGCCATCCACCCCATCGTCCATCGTATCGAAGCGGAATGCGACCTCATTGTGCATCGCTGGTACGCGGAAGATGGGCTCCTCGTCGGCAAGATTTCAGATTATCAGGTCAAGCTCGCCCTCGACATCATCGCCGAGTTCGGCGAGAAGATCAACTTTCTCCTCCAACCGACGAAGACCAAAGCATTCTGGCCCTCGCATATTATATAATAACCTCCTTCTCAAGCCTCTCATCAAGGCTTACGACCTCTACATACGCTCACCATCCGACGGAGTTAAGATCCTGGGCGTCTCGCTCGGGTCGCCGACATTTGTCGCCAACTTCATTCGCTCGAAGATGGATGCCATTGATGCGTCCCTCGAGCTGGCTGCGACCATACCAGACGGGCGCATCGCCCACAACATCCACCGCGTCATCGCGTCGGCATACCGTATGAAGCATCTCCTCCGCCTCACCCCACCGGCCGACTCGATGGCGCTTTGGAGAGACTTCGACGAGCGGCAGAGCGCGTGGTTCGAATGCATCTGCAACGTCCCGCACTCTGCCGCCACCCGCCGCCAAGCAAGGCTCCCACGCTCTCTAGCTGGCCTCGGCCTGTTCGCAGCCGAAGACGTCGCGCCCTGCGCGTACGTCGGCAGCCTCATCCAGTCAGCCGACGTACGCGCAATCAAGCGCAGACACGCGCCGACGCTGGATTTCATCAACGCCGTCGCCCAGAGACTCACCGACGACCCCCCAGCCATCCCTCGCTGCCGCAGCGGATGGTGTCCTCCCGCCGCGCGACCCTCTCCTTCTCTCTGGGATGCCTGAATCAACCCAAACAATCCTCATTCAGGCTGTATTCCAGAAGAATCTGAGGGAAGCACTTCGGGAGGATGACTTCCGCCAACGCTTCTTAAACCCGGACGCACCTAAACCGCTGTCCAGGGAGTTGCCAGCGGAATACTGGACTCTAGTCTTTACACGCAGACGAATCCTCGCCCTCCTTTGCCCAGGCGCCAATTTCTTCCTTTCTACCAAGCCCGATGACACCCCTTTCTGCTCCACCGACATGTGGAGCATGACGATGCGCATATATCTGGGGTGCAACGTGTATGACGACTCTGCCGAGCCGTTGTGGCTACGATGCGGCTGCTGCAACGAACTCGTCTTGGACAAGCTCGGCATCCACGCCATCACCGCGTGCTATACCGGCTGGGGAAGATTCGCCAGACACGATCGTCAGGCGACCATCTCCCTTAAGTGGCTCGCCTCCCCAGCCGGCCTAGCATACCAAGGCAAATACGGTCGAGGGGAAGCCGTGGGCCTCTTGTTCGGCACCACCCACCGCCCAGCCGACGCCCTCGTCATCCCCCCGCCGGCAGCGCCTGGAGAAGATCCTGGCCGGCCGACCGCCATCGACTTCTTAGTCACAGGCGCCTTCAACTCCTCTAACCGCTCAGGCCGGGTAGCTTGCCGCCACTCCGATGTCTCACCGGAATCCATCACAGGCGCCGGAGAGACGAAGAAGGCAGGCGAGTACCGCCGCAAGGTGAGGGACGCCTGGAAGCTAGCCTTCCCAGATGTGCCATGCCCAGGATCCTCGCCGGCAGCGCCATTTCCACCTGGTGGCATAGAAGAGCTCACCGGCTTTTCATTCAGAGCGGTGGTATTCGATACCTTCGGCGGCTGCTCAGAGCGTACGGCTCAGTTGCTCACGTCATACGCCAAGAGAGTCGCCGACCGTCAAGGCACCACCACGAAGCGCGTCTACGACCGCGTGTACGGCAGACCGCGCTACTCTATTTGGAGCTTGATGAACAGGTAACGTGTTAGCACGCCCAGTTTTTTTTATTACAGTGATGTCATGCAATGACAGCACTGCCACATCAGCTCACGTGCCACGCATCATTCGCCGTGATGGCGTAAAACGACCGAGTTTAGGCGGTCTCATATCTTACTCATAGACAGTGCTATGAGCACACATTCGACCACCACACAATAAACTCGGGTGAGTACTTTACGTGCTCACCTTGGGCCTCAGGAGGAGATGGGTACCGACGTCAACACTGACGCATCTTCTTCCTGGGTGCACCAAACCACTTGCAGTAGTTTAGCGCTTACCCATCTCTCTCCCTCTCTCTCTCAGAGCACGTGCCTGCCTTGCCCGCGCTCAGCAATTCGAATCGAGACTTTTTCCTTTGATATCAGGGAATCCGGCGAGGAGCCACGGATGCGCTCAACAAAGAGACGGACGAGAACCAACCCACCCACCCCGTACTACTCTACAAAGAGAGTAGGGGTGCGATGACCAAGGACGCGCCACGCGCGAACAAGCGCGCGAAGAATGACACCTCATCCCCGGGCGTCACGCCCACGCCCCAGTCGAAACGCGCAAAAAAGCGCACCCCCAGGCCCAGGCAGCCGAAGCCGAGGCGACTTGGAAGAACAATGCCAACCGCATCGCCAAGCTGGCTGCGAAGCGAACCGCGAAGCAAGCAAAAGACCAGGAAAAGAAGGAGGCGTACGCGGACCTCGCGAAGAAGCGCAAGAAGCGCGGCGGTAGCCTCGACAAGGAGACTGCCGACGGCGGCACCCTCGACAAAGAGGTTGTCGACGACAACGACGACGACGACGCACTCAACAAAGAGGCGGTCGTCGACGATGATGACGACGCCCTCAACAAAGAGGACGTCGTGAGCGACAAGGGCGCCTTCGACAAAGAGGACGCCTCGGATGACGACGACGGTGATGCTCTTTCGCAGAAAAAGCCATCATCGCCCGTGCCTACGACGGCACGCAGCCTCCACACGGAGCTGGAGACTCCGCGGCAGCAGGGAAGCTCCTCTAAGGAGGCACCCAAGCAAGAGCCGATCCCGGTTTTTGACGCGACTGCTGAGGCGCAGAAGAAGGCAGCCAGCGAGGCCGGCAAAAAGATACGAGCAGACAGAGAGTCTGCACGCTACGGTCGAGGAAAAGCTGAGGCCATCTTCGAGGAGAACAAATACGACCGGCAGCTTTTACAAGAGGAGATCGACGAGGATGAGCAGTACACTTTCGAAAAGGACGATGTCGACAACACGATGTTTTTCAAGGAAGCGACACAGAGACTATGCGCAGAGGACACTACGCGGACGTACAACGAGCAGAGGCTCAAGATACTATGGTGTCGCGACAGGAAGCTGACACAAAGGCGCTATGACGCGCAGCTCAACAAAGAGCTGCGTGCAAAGGCAAAGCGCGAGGAGATGATGCTAGCCGATGACCCCCCCGCGATTGTAACAAGTCCCGACCCGCCCCAATCTGTGCCCGCGCCCACGCCGCCTGTCTCCTCCCACAGCGGAGGAGCAGGGACGTGGCCGGAGAAACCTACGTTTGCTTTTATGAATGAGATATGCGATGACGCCGAGCGAAAAGCGTACGGGCTATGGGCAGCCGTAGGCACTTCACCGAAAGGATACGAGAATCTGCTCCCCAAGCCCCCAGTGCCAACGATCGCCGTCGTCCACAAGGAGACGGCGGTACCAACCCCCCTCTCGGCTGTACACTTACAGAAGGAGCTATTGGTTAACACAGTGGTCGAGGACGCGCCCAAGACGCCTGACCTGACCGATTGCGATGACCCCCTCCGCCCTGTCCAGAATTACAAGGCCTACTACGACGTTCAGCAACCCAGAATTACAAGGCCTACTGCGACGTTCAGCAACAGCGCTCCCTCGAGGGCCAGCGGCCGCCGCCTGCATCATTCAAGGCAACCATGTCCGCGACATGGTTGCAGTCCTACCTACTGAGCGGATGTTACAAGAAAGCATCGGGAGAGAAGTGGACCTACGCTGAGATCGACGACGAGGAGCTGTACAAGATGTATCTCTCTCGCTGTAAGAGAAAGGAGCCGAAGCGCCCCTCTACTTTCCTGCGCGAGCACAAGCTCGTGTGGAAAGTACGAGCAAATTGCCGAAATCTGTCGACAAACTTCTCACAGCGACGTACCAAGCGTTCCGCGACAGGGCCGAGTTCGCCGACCAACTCCCAAAGAGTGGCGGGAACTCGGACCTAATTGATTACCTCAGGAAAGAGGTGGTCACTAAAACCGTACTCCGCGAGCGCCTGCTGAAAGGCATTGCCGATGACCTTCCCATGAAAGACGACTTCGAGAATTTTTGCGACTATCTACGCGATGAAGCGGATGATATGGATGATATGGATGACAAGGGCAAGCCCAACGAAGCCAGCGATCAGGCTGCTGACGCCGGCGTCACCAGTCGAGCCGGCTATCAGCAGTCTTGAGGACGCGGCCATGCCGCCTTCCAGGGGAATTGTCGCGGCCGCGGTAACTCTTACCCTCAACAAAGAGGTGGATACCGCGGCGGGCGCCAACAAGTCGAGGCGCCAGCTGGAGGAGGACGCGGACGCGGGATGCCTACGCCTGCGTGGCTCCAGGGCCAGACCCGCCCTCAGTACCAGGAATCGGGCCGAGGAGGACGTTGCGCAGGCAGAGGCCTGCGCGCACAAGATGGTCGAGGTGGACGAGGAGCTGGCCGAGGCCGAGGAACGGCACAAGGAGGCACTCGCGTGGGACGAGTCACAGGCGAGGCTCGCCCAAAGCGCAAGGTGCTTTACAAGATCGCGGAATGGAACCGTGAGTCTGTGCTGGAGATGGTGGGCCTTGACCCCTACGACGAGAGGTCTCAATACGAGTACCACCGCCGCCAAGGCCTCGGCCCACAGGAGCCACCAATGTGCATAAGGAAGGACACCTGCCCGGGGCAGTACCATTTATTCGCCGAGTGCCCTAACGTACCCTATGGCGACGACTACGCTAACATCTGGGGATACTGGACCGAGGCAGGGGAGCGTTCCCAGCAGAAGCAGTGGGACAAAAATGCGAAACAATCCGTTAAGGTCTCAGCGTCCTCCAGATCAGCTGCCTACTACCCTACTTGCAACAGTAGTGTAGTCGTGCCCAAGTTCGATGCGCCTCGTAAAGAGAGCATGGACTTGGAGCACCGGCAAGCCCCACCAAAGTTCGATGCGCCTCGCAAAGAGAGCATGGACTTGGAGTACGAACAACAAAGTTCGGTCGACTTCAACAAATAAGTCGATGATGCAATGGACCTTGACACGCCCTCGGCTCACGCATCCTCCGCGAAGATCGTGGCACGAGTGCGCGAGCGTCCCTACTCAAGCACCCGCAAAGAGGTCTTGAGTAGTAAAAAACTTAAAACTTTTGTTACAGATAACAAAGGCAAAGTTATTGCAAAAGGTTTCCAACTTGCAAAACCAGTCCACAAAGAGACAACGGATGTAAGCCAGCCTTCATCTAAGCAACAGATTTACGGGGCTAACGAGTCCT
>JAULCF010654028.1:0-10683 GCA_032361265.1 Devaleraea mollis | reverse complement strand
CTCGCAGATGAAAAAGTACCAGGAGTTTGCCGAGGAGGAGCGGAGGGGTATGCCACCGGGGGAGATCGACTTAGTGTGCTATGTGTCTTGGATTCTGTGCGAGGGCAGAGTACAGGTTTCGTCATTCAAGCAATATCTGTCGGCGGTAAGGACATTTTTTGAGAGGGAGGGAATGAGGCCTCTACCTCCATCGCCGACGGAGTCATCGCTGTTGACGGACGGGCTGAAAGCCGCGGCGAGGTTATATTATGGAGTACTATCTATATCTCCTCTAGCACTCTTCCCCGTACCTCTAGAGAGTCGTAGTACTGCTTGGAATCTATGCGCCTCTGGGAATCGATGCCTCGCCGAAGCTAAGCCTTACGATAACATGGTATTTTTACCTTATCGTTTGAACAGCAGACTTGGTGCTGAGTGGCGCGAGCTTGCGCGCGGAGATATAGATAGTACTCTAAAATATAACATGTGTTTTACATTGGTACTCATCGGGGTAAATGAGGGTGAAGAAGGTCGATTCAGAGGACATGACCACCATGAATGGATTCCTCTAAGTATTATTAAACACCTCTGAGAGAAGCCCCGAAAACATTTCGGAGCCGTTTTTTAGAAGACTTATCACCTTCCCGCTCGACCTTCTGGAGTTCGAGAAATCTGGATCTTTGCTCGAGTCATTCGAACAGCCCGCAACCACGATAAAGCCCCGCTGCTAAGAGAACTCCGGGAGCATCTTAGGAACGTGGTAAGACGCTCCCAAGAGTGCTGGAGCATGCTTAGGTCGTCGCCAGCAACCATCCAGGAAATGTGTCACATTTTCTGAAATCGCGAAGTTGCGAGTGTTTGTTGAGCTCAGCGCCAGTACGATTTTTTTCGTGAACTCGCAGAACGCTTTAGAACTCTTTAATAGGACATAAAAAATAGTAAACCATCGCTGCTTGCGCCCATGAGTGCGACTTCGCCCAATGACCGTGACATTTCTGATTGACTTGACATATCAGAAATTCGGACAAGTCGAGCTCATCGTAATTATTGGTGAGCTTGAGCGGATGATGGAGAGTGCTCACGCTATTTTCCTGGTATCCTTGGTGTCCTTCTCGACAATTAAAAAGAGTTCAGAACCATAGCTATCCTGTAGAAAATTTGGCAGCTCCAAAGCTGTTGTTCAAACGATAAGGTAAAACACACGATGTTATCGTAAGGCTAAGCTGTTGCGAGGCATCGATGCGCCTCTGCGCATCAATACCAAGCATAGAAACGAGTCTTTAAAGGTGTAGTAGAGGGTGCATGAGCCAGGGGATTGCGGTCGCGCGGTTGTTAAAACTTAACTAGTGCAAGTACGAGAAGTGGCTTGAAAGCAGTAGGATAAAAGTAAAAACGGACTGTTTAGTGCTTGCATTTTGGCAGGGCTTCGCCGGCACGAATCTTTGGAAGCCCCGGGGGCCTGTGAGATGGTTCTGGCGGTAAAGGAGGATGATTTGGTAACGGCTTAAAGGCCCAAGCGGCTTGAGGTGGAAGTGGTTGACAAACATCGGGTCCAGAAAATGTATGAGCGCGCCCGGGGCTGTCAGTGCCTGGACGGATAGCAGCGCGGCGAAAAATGACTGTCCGCCGCGCTCAGGTTGTTCGTAAGAGACTGGCGATGAACCCAGCCGCTCGATGGCTTGTCTGGACAATGGCGAGGCTCGACGGGGAGAACTCCGCTGAGACTTATACCAGGGCGGGTCGGGACGGAAGGGGCAGGGGAGGTGAGGGGAGGGAGGGGCAGGGTAAGGATGGCGGGCAGGGCATCGGCCGGCGGCGCGCAGAAAACGCCGCGGCGGGGTAAAAGAACGGCGGCTGCGGCGGCGTCTCGGGCGGCGTCTGCGGCGCGCACGGCCGGAGGATGTCGGCGGCGCTGCGCGGCGGGTGGGGTGGGAAATTCGGGGCGCGCGCGGGCGTGGCGACGCGCGGCTCGGCTGTTGCGGAGGCGGCGTTGCGCGTGCGGCGGAGGCGTCGAGGAATGGCGGCGGGGATGTCGGCCTCGGCCTTGGGGGGACTCAGCGTCACGGGCGGTATAGGCGGTGGTCGGCGGTGGGGGCGGCGGTGCTCGCCGGCGCTATACACTTTTCAGAGTGAAGTACAATTATTGTTTAAATATCTGGCATTCGATCGATGCTGCGGTGAGCAAACGAATGATGAAATTTCTTACCGTATCGAGACATGTAGCGCCACCACGGCGGAGGTGGGGTGGGGGTGGGGTTGGGGATAGGGTGTTGTGAGGATTTTTTTTACATTGTTTTGACTGGAAACCGGCCTCCAAGTCTGATTCTGGGCACTTTGATGGACGCGAAAGCGTTTCAGAGAGCGTACACAGTTTTTTCTTTGTAGTGGCGGGTTTATATACATATGGTAAGGGTAATTAAGCTTAGCGGACAATATGTGCGGGGCACCACTGTACTTTTGTTCTACTATCAAAACGAAAAGAGGTATCATACTTTCTGAAAAGGTGCGAAATTGAGGCGTTTGTGACGGTTCTTTGCGTGCATCTCTGGCTGGTGGCGGGGGTTACGGTGTTGCAGCTTAAGGGATGATGGGACTTGCGTACCGAGTGAAAAAGGGGGGGCGGTTGATGCGGCTTCCAAAATCGTCGCTGCGGCTGTAGTTCTCCGTTTGCCTCGCAGAAATTACCGCTGGAAAAGTGAGATCGGCATCTGTCCAGCAGTTTTTAGAGCGAGGCCTGCCGGGAAATATGTCAGTGCGTTGACATTAGAAGTGTTGCGCAAAACACAAGAAGAGTAAAAGTAACACATTGTTTCAACGACGGGCTACTTCCTGAAGATGGTAACCGGAAAGGCCGCCGGCCAGGCGATGCGGTTGTCGTCGAACAGCCTCTGGAACTCGACTATATTCTCTTTCTGAACGAGAACAGAGAGTCCTTCGTCCTTAAACGCGGTGCGCGTGAGGATAAGGACGACCATCTTGAGGTTCTTTTCCATGCGGAGGTAGCGATGGTCCCTCGACTTTCGGCCGCCCCTGGTGAGCCTGCGGATAGCATCCTCCGAGACCGAGTCTGCGGCCTTGGTGTCGTCGAGGGCGGCAGACTGGTGCGCCCTCTGCCAGACCGCTTCGAACTGGAAGGCGCGGCGGCGCGTTCCAAACCCGCGCACGAAAATTAGCAAGCGCCACGGGCGTCGCTCCGGGTTGCGCATGAACTGCGCCGCGTGCCTCGCCGACTAGAGCTTACTTTCAGCAAGCTCTGAGGCGCAGGCGGGCAGGTTCTCGAAGGCCTCGAGTGTGCCAAGCGTGGCGGGGTTGGCGAGGCGCAGGTGAGCGCCTTCTTGGCGCAGGGGGCGATGTCAATCGAGCCGCCCAAGGCTGCTCGATCGTCATCGCGCCATGTGCCAAGAAGGCTTAATTTCTGGCGAGGCGCAGGCGAGCGCTTTGCCAGAATTAACTTCGGGGCGCACGCCCCTCTCACCACACTCAGTGTATTTGAAATATATATACGTGTAAAATAAATATACGTGTTTCACTTGTATGGCTCGCGGAGGAATCATTCAATTCAAAATGAAAGTTGAAATATTCTGAAAGTTTCAAATTTCACGAGATCCCGGATGAAAGTTTCATTTGGGACACCAAGCAACTCCCTTTATTTTTTGTTCTTTTCTGGAGGTTCGAATTGGAAAGGACAACTGCGTGATGAAACTCAGCGCTTTCTTCGTTGGATGATCCGCAGGGTGAACCTTGTCCACTGTACGCATGTCACAATTGAAACATTGAGTGTACTGGAACTACTGTCTAATAAGGCTGGTTCTGGGCCAGAACTTCTGACAACTACAATAGATTTATCATACCTTTGAAACTTTCATGAAACTTTCATGAAACTTAAATTTCATTGAAACTTTCATGTCGAATCCAAAATTGAAAGTGTTGTAAATTCCGCCTGAAAAATAGTTTACAAACTAGTGTACTTCTATTATTGAGTATAGATACAATACCTAAAAATGAGCTGAACCGATCTAAGTTGGTCAAACAGTAATACCGGTTTGCCAAACGCACAAAGAGTGTGCCAGCAAAGACTTTAAACTTCGCTGTAAAAAATATATTACAACTGCATTTTTATTGCAATTCAATGAAGTGCATTGCTGCGCAGTATTTCCAGCAAAACAAGACTAGAACAAAAAGTGTTTTAACACCGCTGGACAGAGTTTCCAGCTTATACGCTCAGAAAAGCATATATAATTAGAAGTAGACCTCTTAAGAGACCATCGTAGCCAGCAATGCATATTGAGTTTCGAAAGGGCATATAAGAGAAGAATAGACGTAAAATTATTTAAAAAGGAAGAAGAAACCAGGAGCAAAAAAGTTGCCTTCCTTCCTGGTGATTTTGATCGTATATTGTTAAAATAAAGTAGAGAGCACTTAGTAAAGTGCCGATAAGTCAAATCAAGTTTTTAGTTACTACCGTTGCAAGCCCTTCTTACTAAGAGTGTTGACAACATTTCAACATATGGTATTGAGTCAGCAGTAACTACGTTTACTAGTAACTAAAATTTTGTACTCTACGAGTATACAAGGAAGTAAAAAGACGTGCGCCAACAAGAAAAACAAAGAGATTTTTTTAAGGTGCTGACGACGCAAAAAAAGACAAACCAAGGTATAATTAATTCAATTATAAAAATATCTAATGTCTTTTGATGACGAAAGAAGCAGTTCGAGATTTGGACGCATCCCCAAGTTCAGTGCATCACGAACAGATAACTACCAACACTGGAGGATGAGAATTATCAATAAGTTAGTGATGAAAGATTTATGGGAGATAGTCTCTGGAGACAAAACACGTCCGGCAGAGTCTGTGAGCTCCGCTGAGACTATAGTCGCTGTAGCAGATGCTACCGAAGAGAATGTAGCACCTGGTCAACATGCTTTGGAGGGTGTAGCGGCAGTCCAAGCTGCTCAAACTGTTAGCGAAGACAACTGTGTCGAGGTAAAGAAGTTTGAGAAAGAAGCTTGAAAAGCATCAAGATTTCTTTCCAAAGGTTTGGGACCGGAATCATTCAATATGGTGTATAAATTAAATTTATAGACAATCCCAAAAGAATGTGGGACGTACTTGAAACTAGATATGCTAATAGAGGAATTACTAAAATATCGCAGTTATTGCCAGCATTATTGCGCAAAACGCTTGGTAGACATGAAAGAATGATGGACCATATTTCATCATTGAGATCCCTCTTGGGTCAAGTAGAGCAGTGCCACATGAGTAAATCGGATGCTAATTCGATAGCCTCATCAGGAAAGGGTGGGGTACAAGAATACATTGCTGAAGAATTGCAATGTGTTATTTTAATGCAGTCAGTCGAAAACCATCCAGATTATTCGCTGGTTATCTAAACAATAGAGTCTGCAGAGAACACTAATTTATATTGGGAGAAATTATCGACGAGATTAATCGATGCCTATAAAAACGTTCAGGGGAAACGTAAAGAATCTGGACGTGCACAGGTGGTGCAGCGGACAGGTAGAAAACATTGCTCATACTGTAATAAAGAGGGGCATTTTGTAGACAGCTGTTGGAGCGATCCTAAATCTAAAGTGTACAAGGGACGAGCAAACAATGCCTCGTCACGAAACGCGCCTAGAAGAGGTGGTGGGAAAGGAGGGAAATCGAAGCAGGGCAATGGACCCGTTGTATTGATGGCCAGAGTAAACAAAAGAAACCCTCCGCCATTCGCTAAGGATGTTAAAACAATAAGAAGTTCGTTAGACCTAACCCTGAAAGGTATAGTGTGTCAGTTGGAACTAATCCTCCCAATGACGATAGCTATATAATAGACTCAGGAGCTTCTGAGCATATGTGTTTTAACAAAGCACATTTTGTGAATTTAAGAAGCAGGTCGTCAAAAATAATTACCCTAGGAGACGGTAAAGCGATCTCTTGTGAGAAGGAAGGAGAATTAAACCTCACCATGATGGACAGAAAAGCGAATTTTGTTAGTTGGATACAATTGTCCAACGTTCTCTTCTGCACAGAATTAGAAATGAATCTCATATCTACAGCCGCGCTGGATGAGCACAATGTATTTATTACCACAGAAAAAGGTATGTGCTACCTTTTTAGAGAAACCTCGGCCGGGGGTAGTTTCCAGCAGCGCACAGTAGGAATAGCAGTCCTAGTGGAAAATAGATTGTATAAGGTAATAGGATCCATTCGACAAGAGAACGCCAGAGGCGTATCATATGCTACGTGTGCGAAATAATATTGACAGCAAGATGCTGTAGCTGTTTATGAAATAGATGAGAATCATAGATCCAAGCAAAATAATGAGTTTCAATCGTCAAAAGAAAAATATATTGAGATCTCAAAAGAAAATTTGGAAGGTGTTAAAAAGTATAAAATCAATGATTCACCAAATGGTGAAGAACTATGGCATAAAAGACTTGGGCATGTAAACCAAGACACCATAAAAATCTTCAGTTATAACGAGGAGTATGGAGGTGATTTTAAAGATACACTAGATATAGTTAAATGCGGATTATGTGTAGAGAGTAAGATGATTAGAGGCCCGCAGAAAAACCCTCTAGCTCACAAAGAAGCCAAGCTCGGAAGTGTTGTTTCCAGCGACCTTTTGGGACCAGTTAATATAAGAAGATATGAAGGATCCAGATGTGTTATTACGTTCATAGAAGGTAGTATGAGGTGGGCCAAGATTTTCCTGTCACCAAACAAAGAAGGTGAGACTGTTTTGAAATGCTTTAAAGAGTATAAGAATTATTTCTAAATACAGAACGATGTAAAAATACGCAGATTACACACCGACGGAGGTCTTGAGTTTTTAAATGAACTTCTAGATATCTACGAAAAAAGACGAAGGGATAGAACATACCTCTGCAAACACTTACAGTCCTGTCAGCAATGGCATAAGTGAGAGTTTCAACCTCACGCTAATGAACTCGGTGCGTTCATTGCTGAAAGAAGCGGGATTGGGTCATGAGTATTGGCCCGCGGAAGCTTTACAAGCATGCCGCATATTGAACCGAGTCCCTAAAAGGTGTTAAGGGAATATTTAGCCCTATCAAAAGTTGTTAAGATATGCTCCACAATTAGGGGAATTTAAGATTTTCGATTGTTTAGTTTTCGCTAGGGTGCCTAGTGAAATAAAAAAGAAAATGGACGAAAAAGCTGTGCTGACGATTAATTTAGGAACTCCAAGAGGATACCAAGTTATGGTACTGGATCCCGATAATGAAGCGATTCACGTCATAAGACACGCTAAATTCGACGAGAAAGTTTTCCCAGGTTTCCACCAGACCAAATCAAACAAAAGAATAGGTTGGTTTAAAGATGGTGGTGATGAGGAACTTCAATCAGAAATTGGATCTGAAGGTTCAGATTCAGACTTTGAACCGTAAGCTCCTAGAGGTGAATCTGATAATGACAGCGATGATAACCTCGCTGGAAGCCAAAAAAAAGTTATTCTAGATAAAGATTCAGACACAAAAAATCTAATGAACCTGAGAGGATTTTGAGCTCAGCAAGGAGTCAGAATCGGATACCCAACAGAGGCTCGAAAGTCCAGCAGACTAAAAAGAGTACCTGAATGATATGGAAGTGCCTACACAATGACAGCCACTGATTTTGACAATCCAACTTTAAAGAGTGCTTTTGTTCGAGACGATAACAAAGAATGGCGTAAAAGCCATAGCTAGAGAAGTTGATTCGCTCAAAGAGAGGCAAACCTGGACTGTTGTCCCAAAGAGAAAGCAGCAGGAAAATGAATTTTGCCGTCTCGATTTATTTTAAAGATCAAGAGAAACCAGGACCGCTCAATCTCGAAGTTCAAAGCGAAATTAGTTGTGTGCCGTTGCTTCCAGGATCCCAACACGACAGGAGAGACATACGCTCCGGTAGTCGATTTCTCAGTCGTGAGATTATTGCTAACAATTGCTGAGATAGCAGGAGCTCATATCCACCAAGTAGACTTTAAAAACGCATACTTGAATGGGACATTATAAGAATAGGCTTTTATGTCACTCCCAAGGGGTTATGATGATGCCAAGCCAGGAACGGTTTGTAAGTTTAAACGTTCTTTGTATGGAATATCCGTCAGTGGAAGAATATGGGCTCAGCTGCTGGAAAAGACACTTTTAAAGTTAAAAAAAGAAAGTGCAGCACGCTGAGTGTGTGCATGCGCTGGTCGATCATGGAAAGAAGTAGTTTCTCATAGTTTACGTTGATGACCTCATCATATTTAGCAAGTGTCAAACACTTATCAAAAACGTCAAAAACGCTTTGGAAAAGAAATTTTCGATCTCAGATGTGAATGAAGCCGAGTTCTTCCTCGGTATTGAGATTTTAAGAAAATATGGGAAGTTGATGCTCAGCCAGAGAGCGTACATTGAAGATATTTTGGATTATCATAACATGACCGAGTGCAATTCAGTTAGATCCCTGATGGAGCCTGGTAACAGTATGGAGCTCTCAAACCTTGAGAGTTTAAAAGATTTGAGCAATTTGAAGTTAAAATACTTTTCCCTACAGAGAAGCGATCGGTCAATTACTGCACCTTTCCACCAAGACTCGACCAGATATAAGCTACGCAGTGGGTATCCTGAGCCAATTTGTCTCAAACCCAAGTGAAAAACACTGCCAAGCTATAAAAAGAATACTTCGCTATCTTAAAGGTACTCAACAAGTTTGTTTGAGTATTTGCCCGGTTAGCAAGCTATTGACAGAAGGTGCTGACTCGAGTTGGGGTAACACAAAGATAGGAAATCAATATCTGGAAATATTGTGAGTTTTGGTAGGGTCCCTGTTTGCTCATTCAATCATTCAAGTGGGTCGGATTCTGATGACTCCGAAATTGATGACGATGGTGCATACCGAAAAGAACAGAAACCCAGACTGCCAGCGGCAGAAAGACTTTTGTGTGATATCTACACAGCCTGCCTATCGATCGTACTTGATCCTTTGAAAAAGCGTTGCAAAAGTGGTGGTTTTGTGTACGCAACTAGCACAGGGCAGCAATTAAATGGTCACGTGGCTATTGCGTCGATGGTAGCGAACACCAGCGAACTAGCACATGCCAGTGCTTTTAATAATACATACTGCAACATGTGCACCTGCGTATTGAAAGAACTGAATGGAGAGACAGAATTCGTGTGTTCAGATAACAAACTTGATCAGACGTAGCCATGAAATTGCGGCGCAGGATGGAAAACGCAGTGCGCAATGAGGATCTACCGGAACAGAGAGTGATTTTGAAAGAATACAGCGTCGCTCTCCATCTTCCCATCAGCTCGCCGTTCGAGTAATGGCCGTTCCCCGACATCGGCGGTCTTACCCTGTACTTAATCTTTCGCTTCCACTACATGCACACGAACCCAATTGGGTTATGTGTAGCGTGCTTGAATGTGATTTTCAAGAGGTTGACTTCAAAAACGGTGCTTTTTAACACCAGGTCAAAATTGAATCCTCATAAAGCACCATCGAAGCAGTAAATCGGGCTCGAATCGTACTCTAAAAGCGCAAGACGCTCTTTCTGAACGCGTTGAACTAGTTGTGTAAAACCCTCTATTGGAATAGCCTGTGCACTGGCTTTCTTGTCGATTTCACAGCGCAGAAAATGATTGGGGTTCTGAAAGGACTATTCACTGATAAGGGCGTGGTGAGCATGCTACAAGCGAACCATCTCAAGTACCTAACCCAGGTAATCCTGTTTGTAGGAGCACTAGCGGACAGAATTACACGGGATCTTTCTAGTGATGGCGACGTCGATATTGATCTAGTATTAACTGATTTCTTGACGACTTATGCCGACATGGACGCAGCACTTACCAAGAAATATCAGGTCGACAGATCTTTCACTGAAGATAACCAGACAGAGACGAGGCAGGAAATCGCCGACTTCGCGAATGCCGATCTTGCCTACGAAGTGCGAAGTTTCCATGCGAGTGAATTCAACTTCCTCAAGATTCATATGACAAGAGAACACTGTATCGACAATATTGGGGACTTGGGATGATTCATATACCATTGTTCATCGCCTTTCGAAACAACTCATACGTCGTACAGGGAAGAAGGTAAGGGCTCTTCTCACAGGATTGCAACCGAGGTATCCGAAACCGTGTCTAAGTTAACCCTCGAGAGAAAAAAATGGTAGGGTTCAGAGGGGTCTGAAACCCTCAATATGAACCCTACTACCCCTGCAGGGTTCATATTTTCTCGGAACCCCAGGCGCAGACACAGTACACGCTGCAATGCAATGCACCATTCTCCCCGTCAACCCGGCTTGACGTAACGTCACTGTACGGTTCTTTCTATTTGGGCAATACTTTTCCATCCTCAAACGAAATATCATGATGAAAACGCCACGTCCACGCAATTAGGAGGTTCGTTCAATGCAATTCAACTGCATTTCACGAGGAGGGTCGTGCAATGCAGCATCTGAACTGCATTGTACGACCCTCCTAAATGCGTGGTCGTGGCTGGGTCGTACAATTCAATTCAACCGCATTGCACGAGGAGGGTCGTACAATGCAGTTGAACTGCATTGTACGACCCGCCTACATGCGTAGACGTGGCTGGCGTTTTCATTTTGACACCTCGTACAGTTCAAATGCATTGTACGTATGAATAGTGTTGTCTATGCAAATAGTGCTGCATGAGTTTGATTCAGTTACTAATGACTTCATATCGTCAATGAG
>JAULCF010653917.1:0-10687 GCA_032361265.1 Devaleraea mollis | reverse complement strand
GTAGCTACAAGTGAAGAAAGAGAACACGTGGAAGCTTTAAGAAAAGTGTTCAAGCTGCTGTGGAAAAACAATCTGAGAATGAAATTGAGCAAATGCAACTTCGGATTCTCTAAGATGAATTCATCTTAGAGAATTCGAAGTCCCTTAAGGGACTGGGCTTCGAAATACGGTACGAGCATATACTCCCAAAAAACTCCCATAGAATGGCGATGAAAAATTACCAGGCCTCCATAAACGGCAGCTAGTTGCTGTCGTTCCTGGGAGTCGTGCAATTTTTCTCTCGCCACATAAAGTGCGCGTCCGACCGCATGGCCCCACTCTATTTTATGCTGAATTGCACCAGCTTGAACGAGAAGAAACCTAAAGCCCAGAAAATACACCTCTTGGGCTAGCAAGAAAATAGGGGCAAAGCACAAGAAGATTCCTTTACTGACCTCACCACAGAGCTATCTAGTCCTAGACTGCTAGTAGCTTGCGAAAGAGGAAAACGCAAGCGACTCATCACTGACTCCTCGAGGGTAGGTTATGGAGCAGTTCTTTTATCAGAACAAGCCCCCGATGAGTTCAGCCCAGTAATGTTCCTCTTCCGCAAGCTCAAAGGACCTGAAATAAGATACGCAGAGACTGAAAATGAAGCGGGCGCAATCATTTTCGCGCTTAGGAAGCTCAGGTCTTACCTAGACGGAGAAATGTTTGAAGAAATAACTTATCGCATGACCCTCAAGTGGTTACTAGATATGCAACACCCTCGCGCCCGCCTAACTCGATGGTTACTGGATTTACTAGACTTTGATTTTCCGGTGAATTGCGCACCAGGTGATGGCACAGTGCTGACTGTCCCGGACGCTCTGAGCCGCTACACTTTCGCCGCCAGCAAGTTATTATGCACTAGGTGCCTCGAAGTAGTTGGGGAGATTGACGAATCCGGGTGGATCGTTACATCAATGATAGAAGCCCAAGTAGCAGAATGGGGCGGCTTGGAAGAAAAAGAAGCACAAGAAACTACTTAGCTAGTCAACGAGGAAGAATTTTTAGTGCTGGTTACTAAACCAAGCCCCAGAGTGATCGTCCCTATCACTCTGAGGTCTTAAGCCCTCAAGAGAGTGCATGGCGACGCCGATGAAGAGCACTTTGGAATAACAAGGTCTGCAGTGAGATTAATATATAAGTTTTATTGGCCAGGATGGAGAGAATATCTTAAAGAGCACGTCAGAAATGTCTGAGCTGTGTGAGGTGTTGCGGCTAGGAAGAGCCAATCCTCCAACCCAGGCACTTATGGAGGTGTATCAAGTAACTCGCTGTTCGAAATGGTAGCAATGGATATCATGGAGCTCAGCCCGAGATCTAATGGTTAAAAAATCCTACTAGTGAACGGAGATTGCTTTGCAAGGTTTATGATCAGCGTCCCGATCAGGAATGACAACTCTAAGACGGCGGCCCAAGCATTATTCGAGTAATGGATCTCGATCTTCGGGCCACCTGAAAAGTTACTAAGCGATCGAGGTACGCAGATGTTATGGAGTGTTATAGGCGATTTGTGCAAGTTAATTGGCACCAAAAAAAGTCATGAACACCGCCCGGCACCCTAAAACTGATGGCCAGGTAGAGAGGTATAACAAGACTCTGGTGGATATTCTGCCAAAGTAATTGTTCGACGAGGAACAATGAACATATCTTGCATGCAAGTTACAAGAGGTGCACCTCTTGTAACATTTCAGTACAATAGCTCCCAGCACATATCAACCCAGAAGTCACCCTATGAGGCCATGTTCGGAGCTCATCCATTCGAGATCGACCATGGCATGTTTCTCCAGCATCGCATAGACTAAATTGACGACTCTGTGCCTCTAGAGGCACAGAGTCGTCAATTTCGTCTATGCTAGCTAGCAGTACGGTTACGTCGAATGCACGAGGATTTATTTGAGATGAGCAAGAAAGCGAAAAGCAAGGACGCTAAGAACTATAGCAAAGCAGATAGACAGCAGAGTTACGAGTGGGAGAAAATTTCTATGTCTTTAATATGCTCGGCTTCACTTGTGCATAAGAAAAAAATCTAATTTAATTTAATTTGATTTAATTAAGACCGCCGTGGTTCGTCTCATACCAGATCACAGAAAAGCTATAGCTTATATCGGATCTGGTTTACATGATCAAGAGCGTTGTGAATGGGGCGATCGCAAGGAAACATGTCAACCGTCTGGGGCGTGCATGTAGCATGCAAGCCGAAAGCGGAGACCATATGGAAGGGATGTTCCCGGACTCGTCTAGAATTCTAAGGAACTTGCTTGGTGCAAGAGGCAGAGGAGATAAACGAGAGTTTAAGTTTCGATCAGTGGGGAGAAATGGCTTTGTGTGGAAGAAGGAGTCCGAGGTACCTGAGGTAGTGGTAGCGGCTTACGGCCTGAAAAAGGCTGGCCGGCAGGCCCGAAACTAAGACAGATGCGAGGCCACTTTTCCTAGACCTAGATCTAGTGTGTACTACGAAGTGGGGGTTATGTCGGGGATTTCCTAATTACTTCTGTGTACACTAAAGAATTCTCCTGGAGGTCAAGTCGCAACGCTCATGAACGGTACTCTAGGAGTAGTGGAATCTCGAGAGTGGCTAAGAGCCACGCATTTACACCTGCGCTGAGAAAGAGGCCGAAGGTACACGTTTGGATATTGGAGACGTTCAGCCAGAAACCCTAAGTACATTAAGGGCGTGAAGGAGTATTAGCCGCAGAAACTTAGGCCGTACTCTGGATTAACGCACGAGTCTAAGCTTCTGTACTCCGTATCTACATACAAACATAAGTTCACTCATCCACAGGAAACAAGATCGTTCATATGCAGCAACAAGTTCAAGCCAGGAGCTTCTTTATGATCTTGTCCAGCACTTTAAGCAGTGATAGAGGAATAAGGTGAACTCCTATGAAGCAGTTGTGGGAATCACAAGTGACCCTCAATAAGACGCTTATTCTCCCTAAGAGAGGTCACCAAAGGGGCAAATATGACGATTTGCGGTGATAGTAGGAGGTGCGGGAATGGAAGCAAGACGGGCTTAGAGTGAGCTCTCAAAACCAAAGTAGGGATCCCGTCTTTTAAGCAGTTCTAGGGTAAGTCAATTAGAATTCTAGGGCAGACAATGTGCCACAGTTTTGTATATATAGCCAAGCTCGCCAGCTTATCTGGTTGAGTGAGGCAGCGATAAAAGAGTTTTCGTTCATTTTGTAAGCTTTAAGTTTAATTCATCGCCATGGAGGTTAACCCGGAGTTACTATTCTAGAGTTGCCGAGGCGAAGGCAGCTGACGGGCTAGATGAGATTAACTTACTCATCTAGCCGGGCCAGTAGCAGGGATGCGATAGGCGTGGTGGGTCCTATCGTCGGCCTATTAAGATATCTCCGACATGTGACTAAAAAATCGCATTTTAGTTACGGGAAGCTAGGGTGGTGGGTCCTATCGTCGGCCTATTAAGATATCTCCGACATGTGACTAAAAAATCGCATTTTAGTTACGGGAAGCCTTAACTTCTAATGAAATTACCCTAGCAATATTTTGCCACTTTGAGGCTTAAAAGTGTAAACGATCGATCTTTCAGCTAGAGTAAAGCTAAGCAAAGCTTTGCTTGCTCGTCATCAAGGTCAAAAGAAAAGTTGCAAGCTTTGAACAAAAATATGTTTTAAAGAAACCGAGCCGAACAGGTTTGAAGCTCTTTTTCTTTTTAAAGATCGGGAAAAAGTCGCGAGCTCGAGCTTGCGATATTTTTGGTCTTGGCAGTGGTCGATCGAGATCCTAATTTGCTGCACATTGGCAGAGGAAATCTATCGACATCATTTGCTGGGTACCTTTCACTATGAGGCATTGGTAAAGTACTGTAGATAAATGAGTATTAAAGGAGCTCGCAGACGCGTCTCGACGCGTCGTGCACTTCTGTTTCAGATTATAGACATCTTGTCATTTATGTCTGTAGTTCGTTAGATGTCAGTATTCATGAGGCATATCTTTAGTCTCATTCTCTTGACTTTGGTGTCGTGGCAACTATTTTAGCTCCAGTTCTGCAGTATATAAGGACTGCTCTTGATCGACCGAGCTTTATTGTAGAAGAACTAACTCAGCACTCATCTTTACCATATAATATATGGTAAAGGTGAGTGTTGAGTTAGTTCTTCTACTTTATATTAGAACTCTTTAACGTAATACCTTGGGTTCACCCGGAAGTGTGCTTCTGCACACTGTCTCTGTCAAGCACGCAGTCCTCAGATTGGTGTTAGGTACGCTGTCCTCAGACAGGTACTATTTCTCGCTGTTCTAAGATAGGAGATCAGCGTCCTCAGTAGATTGACTTATTATTAGGTCAAGTACTACCTTGCTGTGTCCTTTGTAAAAGAACGAGTGTGAGTTTTCCCACAACTTCAGTGCCGTGAGTACAGTAGTAGGACAGACCCGTTATTACACCAGATTACACGGCACACTCCTGTGACGTCACAGCGTCATGAGAGATGACATGAGATCAGTACAACGAAGGCGGATCGAAAACAAGCAAAATATGGTTGAAATTGAGGAAAATGTGTCAGAAATTCGTTACAGTATGAGAATATAAATAAAGTAAATAAAAAGAAGGAGATCATCTCTTATTCGTATCTCAAAGATTGCGTACGCGTGAAAAATATCCGAAAATGAGGACAGAGATACGGGTACTGGCAACAGTTTCAAAAAACGGCCTAAAAAAGTGGGCTCGCGGCGGAGATCGTCTGTTTGTTAATCTCGCGTTTGAAGTGTTTCTCATACATTCATAAACCAGAAAAGCGATAACGGCCACACAAAATTGTCCCGATCCTACCACCCAAAATGAACACCGAGCTCATCCAACTAGCGCATCCCCTGCCGCTCTGATGAAATCCAGTGTATCTTTGGCCTCTCCCCAAATCGCCGCCCATCTTCAGGCCCATCCCGCCGCGGTCGCTCTCGCCCTCACCACAGCCATGGCCTTCGTCGCGCCCGCCGCGGCTGTCCGCGGCGCCCGCCTCGCTCCTGCCCACGCCACTCTCCGCACCTCTGCATTTGCACCCTGCTGTGCGCGGCGGCGCAGCGCTGCCCTGTCCCTCGCCCCGCGCGCGCCGCCTGCGCACTTCCGTGCCTCGGCCGCAGGCGAGAAGCCGACATCCGCCCCCGCAGAGGCGCCAAAGGAAGTGCCGTCGACGCTCAAAGTCGGCTTCTACATCGCCCTCTGGTACGCCTTCAACATTGTCTAC
This sequence comes from Devaleraea mollis, assembly GCA_032361265.1. Taxonomy (NCBI): domain Eukaryota; phylum Rhodophyta; class Florideophyceae; order Palmariales; family Palmariaceae; genus Devaleraea; species Devaleraea mollis. The sequence continues at coordinate 5,453 of JAULCF010653917.1, read as the reverse complement.
AACATCTCGAACAAGCGCGTCCTCACCTGGTTCCCCGTCCCCTGGTTCGTCTCTTGGATCCAGCTCGTCATCGGCGCCGCGTACGTCCTGCCTCTCTGGGCGAGCGGCGTCCGCAAGAAGCCCAAAGTCCCCGCCGAGGCCCTCAAGACGCTCCTCCCCATCAGCCTCGCCCACATCGCCGGCCACGTCGCCACTGTCGTCTCCCTCGGCGCCGTCGCGGTCAGCTTCACCCACGTCGTCAAGTCGCTCGAGCCGTTTGTCAACGTCATGGCCTCGGCCATCTTCCTCAACTCGGTCTTCCCCCTCCCCGTCTACGCGTCGCTCCTCCCTGTTGTCGGCGGCGTCATCATGGCCTCTGTCTCCGAGGTCTCCTTCACCTGGCTCGGCTTCCTCTCCGCGATGGGCAGTAACTTTGCCTTCACCGCTCGCAACGTCTTCTCCAAGCTCAGCATGGACAAGCCGAAGGGCGAGAACATGGGCGTCGCAAACCTGTTTGGCGTCCTCTCCGTCATGAGCGCCATCATCCTCGCACCCGTAGCCCTCATCATCGACCACCCCTGGAAACTGGTCAAGGCGTGGAAGGCCGCCACCACCGGCGCAGCAGCCGTTGTCACTGCCCCCAAACTCATCGCCTACATCTTCATTTCCGGACTCTTCTTCTACCTCTACCAGGAGGTCTCCTTCAAAGCCCTCGACAGTGTTCACCCCGTCACACATGCTGTGGCCAACACTGTTAAGCGCGTCGTCATCATCATCACCTCCGTCTTCGTCTTCCAAAACCCCGTTACGCCGAACAACGCTATCGGCTCTGCCATCGCTCTCTTCGGCGTTCTTCTCTACTCCATTGCCAAGAATTACTTCCCTGAGAAGAAGAAACCCGAAATCGGCGCGTAGACAGCTCTGCTTTCTGCATCGCCGCGCTTTGGGAGGGACGCGCGTGGTGGTATCTGGCGCTTGTTTTGCGCATGGCCGATTCGCGTCAAGCCGCTGCATTTTGAGGCGAAGCGTTGCGTTCGCTGTGTAGCGTGCTTCGCGTGAAGCATGCTCCGTGGGAGAGACTGACGCCGGGCAGCACAAGCCATTTGTAGTGAGGTACGGACAGGGCAGCTCGTTTGCGCTGCTTCGATCCGGCGAAGTTCCTCACCCGTAGTATTGAGTAGTTTGTGACGGATGGGGACGCACGAGGATGGCGTTCGCAAATTCCGCCTTTTCCCTAGTCCCTCCCAAAATCGCTACCTCACCGCTCTGCTGCACCGCGCGGAGGGATAGAAGGCGTGCGCTCGAAGTTATAGAAGTGCGGCGCCGTTACTCTCCGTTCGCGCGAGCGGTGCTGTGGCTTGTACAGTACTGGGCCTTTAAAATCTTTTTTTCAAAGCTCGGAGACAGACACGCCCTGGTCTTTCATTCGTCTTTACCCTAGCTACAAGCGGCGCACTTGACTCTGAATACTGAGCGCGCATTTTCAAAAGCCGTAGAGCATGTTACCAAAACATGTCCTTCCACAGCGCACGCCGAAGAAGGATGAATTGTATTTAAAATCTGACGGTTGGGAAAAATGAATCGGCACTCCGCCGGTCGCCGATGCGCGTCTTGTTAATTTCCATGCTCCTCCTGTCCCTAGCTGCCCAGCTCTGTTGTTTTAACAATTACAACGCGTACAGACTTGTTACAAAGTAATGCAGGAACTGCAGCAAAGTAATTCTGCGAAATACACATTCACTTTACAATCGGTTCTGAGCGGCATTTTCAGCATACTTGCTTCGACTAGGCCATCAAATTATGCTCTAATGCTACTGTGGTAGGATGAGAGAGCAGGACCTGATCGTCAGGTCATTCTAAACAGCTAAAAAGTAAGTTTATGTTATTGCTGGGCAGCATTTTTAGCCACTGACTTCTCTTTCAGCGGTGAAATATTCCTAGCAATATGCTTACTTAAAGAGAGGAAGTTGATGGAATCAAGCCCACCACAAAGCTCTGCCAACAACGGGTCGAGTCGCAAAATCCTCTTATCGTCCTCGTCCTGCAGCCCATTTTCCCGGATATACTTCCAAACCAAGCGCGTAACATCCGGTCTTCCGAGCCTATCCCGCCCACAGATCTTGACCAGGCACGGCGTCATCTCAACAGGCACCCAAATTCCCCTCCCAAGAGTCTTCATCTTCCTCTGGACAGCGCCACTATGCTTTCCCCTTCTATCCAAAGTCTTCGGGACCCGCTTCCCCGTAGGCTTGGCCGTCTCCAAGTATTTTTTCCGAAACTCGTCTGCCTCCCTCACAAATTTCTCGTCCCCACAATCCGCCGGCGAAACGACGTGGCCTCTAATCATGCCTGCAATGGCAGAGAACAGTACAACATCACCCGCGTCCGGAAACAGCTCTTTCAAAAGGCCGTCGAGACGAAACTCGCGCCCGTTGTCCAGCTGCTGCAGACCGTTGGCGTGGGCGTACGCAGAGATCGCACCCGCGATCTGCGCACGCGACACGATGCGCCGTCCGTCCATCATCGCCGTCGCCAGCGCCTCCGAAGCCACGACAGGTGAATTGAAGCCCGTCATGCGCGCTAAGGGCTTCGGTTGGACTTCCTCGGTGATTGGGGCTGGTGGGGTGGGGGCTGAGGCGGGGGTGGAGGCGGGGCCGGCGCTTGACTTCGCTCTGCGGGCTGAGTTTGAGGCGCGCGGCTTTGCGGAACGAGGGGACAGCTTTGCTGCCCGAGGGGTCGGCTTGGACGGGGCTTTGGGAGGGGCGGGGGCGGCGGATGAAGCGGAGACGGAGGTGCTTGAAATGAAAGACGGGTCTGGAGACGGTGATGGCGTCGGGATGGGTATGCGGCGGTTGAGGTTGCGCCGGAGTGCGGTCGGAGCTTCGCGGCAGATGCATGTGGACGATTTTTGAGAATGAATGATGGGAATGATGGAAGGGGCGACAAAGGCAGGAGGTCGGCCGAACGCAAGAATGACCATGGCGCCGCGACTGGAGGACGGACGACAAGCAACTTCGTAGCAACTTCGTCAAGCCAGCTTGAAGGAGTTGCCGTCTGGTGAGGTGACGGCTTGCGAGGTTGACAATCTGAAGGTGAAACGAGATTTCGCTGACCACGACGACGTTTTGAAATATGACAGTATGAGATGGTAAAAATGACGATCCTCTCATTTTTACCACCTCTTACTTCATGACGCTCGTTTTCCTTTCTTTTTCCTTCATTGTAGGGGGGTAGTTTTTTTTGTTTTGACGCTTGTTTTTTGCCTTCTCTCTAGAGAGCTCTGTAAAGGCCGAACTGCAGCCTTTAAAAGCATTAGCTATTAAAATCCAAAATAAGACCCCATAAAATCTAAAGTAGAGTTGCCAATGACCAAACCTGCATAGGGCTTTTGGAAAAGGCCCTTAAAGCCCTGATGCTGGAGGTGGCACCGGCCCTTAAATAAGGCTCTGTCAACATACTTACAGACCCTTATAGACAGGCCTGTTTATCAGGGCTTTTGAAAACAAAGCCCTGAAGCTGGAGGCCGAACCGGCCCTTAAATAAGGCTCTGTAAGCGTGTTTACAGTGTTTCTGACCAAGGCTGGTAAGCAAATAATATTATGAAAAGACGTTGTTGTCAAAGTATTATTTTATTTGTCAACCCCTGAAAAGCACTTATAAGTGCGCTATAGCGCTTATAAAAGTGTGTCGGTGGTGTGTTCACATGCTTGGCTGCTTTTCCTACAAAATAAATACCTTGCAAAGCAGCCTGATCTATGACTAATTAGGGAAAGCCCTGATTTAGCAAACGTGAAAGCCCTCAAAGAGCTTATTTCAGGTATATAAGTGGAAACCCTGATCTAAACAGACCTGCATACAGAGGGCCAGATGGCCTCTGAGCCGAAACTTAGGCCGGTAATTGACCAGGGCTGGCTGGCAAAAAAATAGCGAAAAACTTTGGGACGGAAGCGTTAATTGTCAACGGTATTCTCGATAAGCACTTTTAGCGTTGATGAAAGTGTGTCGGTAATGATTTCACACTCTTGATTACTCTTACTACGCTACCAAATAAATACCTTGCAAAGCAGCCTGATCTATAAGTAAATCAGGAAAGATCGGATCTATCAAAAACAAAAAGCGCTCAAAGATCTTTGAAAGTTCGAGCTTTCAAAGAAAAAAAGGGGGTTTCACTTTTTTAAAAGTGAAACCCCCTTTTTTTTCACTTTTTTAAAAGTTTACTTTACTTTTAAGAAATGTCATAATCGCTGTCACTTGTGACATCTAGCAGATGACATAAGTGCCCTTATGCGTGTTGCTTGTTCTCACTTCACATTGTCACTGGTGTCGTGGAGAAATTGACTCATCGTCTCTCTACTAGATAGGGACTCATTAGTACTCTGGCATTTCGATCGGCGTATATATAGCCAGATCTAGCTGCGTCCTCTACTTGTAAACTATCGTGAACCGAAGAACTGCATAGTACCCAACTATAGTTAACCTGCCCTGACTGGTCGGACGGCTTGCATGTGCACCTCCGCGTCCTCGAGTCAACAACTGAGAACGGCCTAGCTTTGGGTTAAGAAAGCAGTCAAACAATACACGGACCTTCGCCGTGGTTAAGCGTGTAACCGCCAACGAAGAATACTCGACAAATGGAGCATCAAGTGCTCTTGCCATCTAACCACTCACTGTAAGAAGTCGTAACAACAGAAACCTTGGTATTTTAAATTAAAAAAAAAAGTGTTTCAAAAACAGGCCTGCCAATGACCCCGCACCGTTGGGGGTCATGGAGAAATGACCCCCTTCTGACCCCCATCTTTGGGGGGTCTTGGTTGCAACATCAGGCTGCCATCGGGACGTGCCGCGTCGGGGCATGTACAAAGAAAACACGCCGGGGAGTTGCTGTGTCGAGCTTTCAACATCGATGCAGCAACTCGGGTGGGCTTTCTACTTATTTTAAAAGTTTAAAAACTAAGAATTACCGCAACTTGGCTAGCCCAGCGGGCACCAACTAAGTTCAGTATCAGTCGGTAACTTATTCACATCAAAAGCGTTGTCCAAACTCCCGCAAGTTTTTCAGCAGCAGTTTCATTTGCAATCTCAAAGCATGCTTTGACATTAGAAATGGCGCGTGGCCGACTCGGCGTAAATTTTGAATTGCCTAAAAACGTACAAGCCGTTAAATGTGTTAGTGACCGGCTTGATCGGCAATGAAATGTCTTTATGAGTGGAATTGATATCCTGCTGCACAGCAACGCGTTGGAAAAAATGCAGCAGAACAAGGATACCTGTACGGTGAATACGAGCAGGCTGGTTGAGTTACCGCAGTGAGCGTATCGAAGCTGAAAGCTAGTGAACGGTTGTGTCAGCAGAGCGGACAGTGCGATATTTAGGCAAGCTGAATGACCGCCTGTGTGTTGGCGGGAAAGCGAAGCGCGCTGTGGCGCCCAAGTGACACAAGGATCCCCCGCGGCTGTGGCGCCGCGCCTGGACGT
>JAULCF010653806.1:0-10687 GCA_032361265.1 Devaleraea mollis | reverse complement strand
TTCTTTGAGACAACCTACACGAATTTTCATACTTGACCTTGTTTTTGTAACTGTACAGAACAGACATTTCCGGCAAATTTCGAGAAACAACGGTCCAAGTCTGTAATATAATATATTCCTATAATATTCTATAATATATTATATTATAGGCTTGGACCGTTGTTTCTCGAAATTTGCCGGGAATGTCTGTACTGAACAGTTACAAAAACAAGGTGCAGTATGAAAATTACCGCAGACCGAACCTATAACGCATTAGTCTTGCTACGTTTAATTAGCAACATCCTTTTTTCTACGTAAAATTATTAGCCTGCACGTATAAACGAGATTTCCCGGGAAAACATGCTCCTGTTGTCCGACATTGTTATGCTTCGTAAGGCGCCGTAGTGATGTATTTGCAGTTACATCACTAAGGCGCCTTATAGAGAAGCTTCTTACCAGGGCAAGACGTGGCAAATACTCGTCGTGCGCCACGCCAACGTCCGCATTGTCGGCGTCTACTCCACGCCGATAGCCTCAGACCCCGATTGGAAATCAATCACGGAGATACTGTTGCAACTGCGCGCCAAGGGCGGCAGGACGGTTGTCTGAGATGACCTCAATGCCAGTCATCCGTCGTGGAGCCCGAGCGGCAAGACGACTGGCGGCAAGTCTGTGCACGATATCACCCAATCTTTTCAGAGGAGAGCCCCGAGGGCCAAAGGATGCACCCAGCAGCAACCGAGACTCCCTAGAAGCAGAGGAAGGCAGCAGAGGCCAACGATGTTCGCTCTGCGAGCGCCGTGAGGAGTTACGCACCCCTTCCTCACGAGGGATGGGAGCCTCTCCGGATCAACAATCGACATCATGTTGATCACGGGATAGAAAGGAAAGCCGCCGCCTGCGGCGACTATCCTGACTATACCGGTGGCTTGTGCAAGCGATCACTTACCAGTACAGACATGCCCAGAAGTGGGAAAGAATGTGAGCGGGAGGGCGACGGGAATCTTCCTGCCCTCGCCGCATAGAATGACATCCGCGGCGGCTGACGCCACGTGGAAGTTGAATGAGGATGAGCTGCCAAGAATTGCTGCAAAGTTGAGGGCCTGCGGATCGCAGATCTTCTTCCACGCCCATGTCGACGATCTCCACGCCATCATCCGCAGACCATGGATGATCAAAGCAAAGCCCAAGCCTTCCCGCCACACTTCCTCGTGGTCCGGAACTGCGGACAGCCTGGCGAAGTGGGGGTCTAAGGTCGTCAAAAGAACGCTGAGCCCTGGAGGAAAGGCGGAGGACTGGAGAGAGACGAGGCGGCTTTACCACGAGATCAAGCGCTTCGTGAGCAAAAAGGCGACCTTGCTCAGGCAGGTCGCTGTGGACAACTTGAGGAAGGCCTCCAGCCCTTTCTCACTAGCAGACGTCGCCGCGCGCATCTCTAAGGTGCGCGTGGCGACGGATGACGGTCGCAAGTCAGGCGAAGAACTTGACCCTTGAAAATTCACTGACTTCTTCCCATACAAGCCCTCACCGCAGAGCCTAGTCAGTCTACTAAAGTTCACGCTGCACCCAGAAATGGAAGAGATATACCGCCAAGCGATATGTCGTGCGGAGGAAGGCAAGGCCGCGGGGCCGGACGGCGTGCCGATGGAGATCTTGAAGATCAGCCCCAGAGCTTTCGCCGAGCTCCTCTTCGAGCTATTCGCGGCTGGAGCAGGATGAAGTGCGTCATGAAAGATTGGGATCTTTCCATCTTCATCCCGATCTTTAAGAAAAAAGGACTGGTGGCTGTACCAGCCAACAACCGGCCGCTCAGACTTATCCTCATTCTGAGAAAAGTCTTCGAGATGGGCACAACTGTGAAGCTTGTTCGAGAGAGGCCGGACGAACTTGAGCAGTCCGGCTTCATCCGCCAGACAATGACGCTCGCCCCGGTGGCGATGGTCGTCTCCGAAGCCTCGCTGCGGTACGTCATCAAAATCCTCCTGGACCTCGTCAAGGCGTACGACCTGGTGCAAAGAGACCTTCTCATGGCCATAGTAGAAAAGGAGCACAGCAAGGATACTGCAGGATTGGTCGCGACGCTCCTGCAGTACTCCGCGGTGATGACCAAGGGCGACGAGTCGCACCTGAAAAAAGTGGTGGGCGTAGGCCTGACGCAAAGAGGCCCGGCGTCCCCCGCCTTGTATAACAAAACCGCCATTGTCTTAATCAGGCGTGTTCTACACGCCCTGAGGATCGTGGACGACGGAGAGTGCCCGGCGCCTATGAAAGTGTTCGCTGACGACGTCGCATTTCAACTTGCAAGCGACGTCGCCGCCGCACTAGCTTTGCGGGCGGCGGGTGGATGGGCAGCTGACATGCTGATAAGGTTTAACCTCGACATCGGCAAGTCTATGGAGCTGCTGAGAAGTATCAATGTGCAGAGAGTGCGGAGAATGCTGGGAGGAGAAGCTATCGGCGTCTCTACGCGCGACGCATACCTCGGATTCGGAGCTAAGCCGGAGAACACAGTACGCCGAGTGGATGGCGCGAGCGCTACACTCATGACGCTTAGAATTACGAAAGCCCTCGTGAGAGGCATGTGTCTACGAAAGGCGACCGAGGTACACAGAGCATTCCTCGAGTCCAAGTGGACGTACGGGTGTTTCTTCATCCCACTCACTACGTCCATACGAAAGAAGCTCGACGGCCTCGACGCTGGGTTTATATCCGCGACGCTGACGGCCGTCACACTAAGCGGGCAGAGGAGGATGCTGCCATTAGCAAGAGCGCTCCTCCACCTCAACTCCCCGGAGCTCATGTGGAAGATTCAGGCGCACCAGTTTGTGACACAACTGATGCGCATAAACCTCGACGGTAGCATCCCGCAGGACGTCCGCGACCGCGCAACACGCACGAGGAAGGCGCTGGTCAACGTCCCCCACCTGCGACGACTAGTACATGACGTGGACATGCCGTGGCAGGAGCGAGACATTCGCGCGGCTCGGACTCCTCCCTACCTGCGTTTTTTCCATACCAGCATACGTGGGCTCGAAGGCCGAAACTACGCTCGCTGTCGCGGCCATCCTGCGTCAGCGTCCTGTCTCCATAGTGACAGCGCACCTCCCATCTCTGCTCTCCTCCCTCTACGAAGAGCATGGGGTGGCGCCCACTGACGACCTCCTCGTCCCCTCCCTTCTGCGACACCCTGGGCATAATCAATCTACCATCTCCAGGGCAGTACAGAAAAAGAGGGCTACAAAGTTTTGGCCTTCAGAGGAGGTCGAACCTTGCACCCTTTCTGTTGAGGAACAGACTAAGCTATCCCGATTGAAGTCTATCTCGACGCCGCAAGCTCGCGCATGGCAGACAATCCTGCCTGGCCAGCATGAACTCCCCTTATCCACCTGGTGCTTGTGGATGCAAGTATGGCTAGGCGCAGCCATCTACGATCAGGCTACCTACGGCAGCGCTCCCCACTGCCACACCTGCGGGAAGCCCATGGGCCTTTTCGGTTGGCACTCCCTTGCCAACTGTGCCGCGGGATACGGTCGCATCCCGCGCCACAACAACATCGCCGTCGCAACGCGGGACAAGGCTTTCCTCGAAAGTGGCATTCCCACGCGCCTCGAGGATGATGATCTCCTGCCAGATTCCGATGATCGCCCTGGCGACGTATACGTCACGTCGAAGGCAGGATGCAGCGAACCAGGCTACAAGTCCGCAGCATTCGACTTTACCGTCTATGGTGCCATCCCAGACAACGGACAGTCGAGTGCTGTCCTCATCTCCAGTTGCAAGACCCCCGGCGCTTCTGCGATCAGCCCCGAGAGGACCAAGACCGCTGAATTCCTCAAGCGAGAAAAGCAAGTCGCCCTCGTGCTCTACACAGACAAAGGTATCACCTGGGAACGCGACTACCAGTTCCGTCCATTTGGAATGGACGCGTATGGAGCGATGGGCCCTGACGCAAAGAAAGCTGTGGCACAGTTTTTAAAAATCAGGGCAAGCAGATTTAACTAATCTCCAGGCTCCTGTCGACGAAAGATACTTCAATGTATCAACTTCGCCCTCATCTGCGCTAATGCCAAAATGCCAAGTTGCCGTAGGACTCGGCTGAGCAATAGTTTAGCTGCCCCTGCCTCCGGGCTCCTAATTCTGTACAAGCTCTGAGAGCAGCGAACCATTGAAGGAAATTTGGCAAAAAATAGTTTAAGGCTCCCGGGTCTCTACTAGCTCTGAAATAGGTTGTAGTGACTCTGACAAAATTTAAAATAGATTTCTTGCTCCAAGGCTAACCGTGAGAGTGTACTGCGGAAAAAGCGACTTCCGACGCCGCGCGTCGCGTCGTTCCGCAGAAAAAGCGCCGCCGACGCCACCAGAAGGCGAGCGGCCTCCAGCGCTTTCCGCCCATCCTTCCGGCGCCCAAAATGGCCGCCGAGAACGCCGCCCGCGAGCGGCGCGACCCTTCCCCATCCCCAGCGGTCGCAGATGCGCGCGTGACCCCAGAAGCGCCGAAAACCTTCCCACTCCCCACGTCGGCGCCGATGCGTCCGCGCCTCCAGCTGGCGGCGCGCCGCCGCGCCCGATTACGCCTGCGCCGGCCGTCGTGTCCTCATCGGAGGGCGAGGCGCCGGCTGCGCCCTAAGACGTCGTCAACGTCGCTGCGCCGAGCACGCAGGCGACGGGCGCCCCCAAGAACGTCCCAGAAAACATCGAGACGGGCGACAGAATCACTACTGTCGCCCTGATGCGTGTCAAGAAGGATTTAGCACTGGTGGAAGTGGGAGTTGAGGCAATTGTCGAGAATGGTGGTGGAGACGTTGAGATGAACGTGAAAGAGGGAGTTGAGGCGATTGTCGAGAGCGGAGGTGGAGAAGTGAAGAGGGACGAGAAATGGAGTACGGAGGTCGAAAAAAGGAAGGATGTCGCTCGCAAAATTGGCGTCATCGGTGGTGGAAAAGTTGAGAGGAACGCGAAAGGGCGGAAAGATGCTGTCGAGAAAGTTACTAGTTCTGGGAGCCAGTAACAAGCGCGGGCCAGTGTGATGAGAGGGCTTGAATGGAACCAGCTGACACGTCAGGGAGAGACCGGGACAAGAGGCGAAGTGGTGAGGCATCCCGATGAGAGCCAGGGGCAAAATGCTGACCCCGAAACTCATGCATCTGGAAGCCCCAGCACCAATGGCCCTGTCCCCGTACTCGTGGACAGTGAGGAGTGTGTACTGTCGGGAGGAACTGGCGGGAGGTACGCTTTATTGGCGGACGAGGACACGATGGAGGAGTTGAGTGGCGATGAGCTGGCCGACAACGTCGACCTCGTGGACGTGGTGCCTGTCGTGGACACAACGAGATAGAACCGAGAGACCGGATGGACTCGTCCACCCTCGTGCGAGTCAGGGCGAGGGAGGGGACGCCAAGGGTCTTTTCTACGCTGCATGTGAGCGACAAAAATATGGGCCTGCCCGACAACGTGGATATGGTGGAAGAAGACGAAGATGAGAAGCGTGGGAAGAAGCGTAGGGCGCGCCAGGAGCCGAGCGTCGACGAGATGGAGACCAGACTCCTCCACGAATACAGCAGGCAGCCCAAAATCCTCCCCATCATCGAACTCGAGGTCATGTCCAAGCATAAGGAGTCGGCGCTGGGCGTCAAGAACGGTATGGAAGCGGTGCTACGCCACCGCCGCCAGAATGGAGAGTCTCTGCGAGCAACATTGAAGCCAAGAGAAAGTGGGATGTTTATTGAGGAGAGAGTGAGTATCTCGAAACAGCACGACAACCGCAAGGAAGTCGGAGGGAGTGAGGCAAAAACAAGAGGGATTTTTACTGAGGATGGCGTGAGTACCCCGAAACCGCACGACAACCGCAAGGAAGTCGGCGGGAGTAAGGCAAAAACAAGTGGGTTGTTTGTTGACGAAAAGGGAAGGCGCAAGGTGGTAAGCGAGGAGGAGTCGGTTCGCTGCAGAGATGTAGCGAACGACAATGAGCTCATAGACCTCAAGTTTTGCGAATCGTATGAACACCTCCTGGCTTCCATCAAGTGCACGATGGCGAAGTGCGTCGAGCCAGGCTGTGTGCTCAAGATCTTCACGAAAGAACATGACTTCAAGGAAGATACGTAGTCCAATAGCAGGGAAGCTGTGAAAGGCACGAGGTGTGGCAAGTCCGCCACGTTTGGGACTTTCCTACAGCAGTGGTTTGCAATAGGTATCCTCGACGACATATCTCGGCAGGCAAAGGCACGCGAGACGAGCACGACCCCCATCTTGCCTGAGCACTCCGACCAGGACAAGGCGAGAGCAGAGAAGCAAGGGCGGAACGAAAGGTCAATTGCCTTCATGGCGGAGAAGCTTTAGGGGTTTCTGGACCAGACAGAAGCGTTGATCAAACAGGCAGAGACAAAAAGGCTGGCCTTTATAGCAGAAATTGAGAAGGTAAAAGAAAATACCACGCGCCTCCAGCAGTCGCTGGAAGTCGCCGTGCGACGTCGCGATGCCGGCGAAGATTTCGATATTGCAGACGTCGCTCCACCACACCCCGTTCAAGCACCGGCAACGCACACAGTAGCGTACAACGCCGCCACGCCGACGCCAACTCCGGCCCCGCTATGCCTAACGTGGCCGAGAATCTCCGCCGCGGCGGCGCCGATTACGAAGGCGCAGCGCGCTGACTTAGCCTCAGCAGAAGAGAAGGAGACGTTTCGGGTAACCCTACGCGATGAAAGTGAAGCAGAGGACGCAGCATATGTAAATAAGGAAACACCCGAGCCCTAGGCAACGCACAGTCAAGAAAGATGCAGAGAAGCTCGTGGCGGTGGGCGTCAAGAACATGGCCCACGAGGATGCAGCCAAGATTCGGGATGATCTGCGCATGGTACTAAAAGACGGCGTACGCGTACTCCATGTAAGGTATCTTCAGGAGAACCACATGGAGCTGATTACGCCGCGCCACCAGGAGCTGCAGGTTCTCAAGGACCAGCTCGAAGCCCTCGGTTACATAGTCATCAGTGGGTACTCGCCCCTGTCGATGCAGGTCAGGCTCGAGATAGATGAAGAGAAACGCGCCAGGCGCAACTCCTATTGCGCCGCGCGGGCGATCAAGCGCGCGCTAAAGGGCAACCTCCGGAGAAGCGTATCAGCCTACTACGAGAAGCTCCTCGCCGAAGTAAAGGGGAAGTTCCCTGCTGTCTTTACCGACAAAGGGCAAGCTGAATTCAACCTCGAGTATGGCGTCCGCGCCGTGAAAGACACTGTCCGGCAGATAAGCAAACCAGCGGCCAAATGCCCAAACACCACGGCGAGGGACCCCAGCGTTTCCCGGCGACAAATAAGCGCTTGTAAGGCCAGTGTGAGGGGCGGGGTGGGCCAGAGGAGGGCAGAAGTGATGAAGTCCAGGCTGAAACAGGGATACAGAGCGCGGAAAAATGCAGAGAGGCGGGCGGCGCTGAAGCTAGTATCATGGAATGTGAATAACTTCGCGCCGAGGGCGTCGGATGTGGACGCCCTTTTCGCACACGAAGACATAGACGTCCTCTTTGTGTGCGAAACGAAGCAGCAGCGCTGGACAAGCGGCTCAGTAAAGCCCCTTGACTTCGACGGCAGCGTCATATCCATGACGGCGCATGCAAAGACGAGCGGGAAGCGGCAGGGAATGAGCATGGGCATTTCATTCCTAAGCAAGAGAACCGGGATGCTGCGGAGAGAGGGCGCCTACAAGAGCAATCGAAACAAGTGGCAGATACTGGTGGTGCGTCACGCCGACATTAGGATCATCGGCGTTTACGAAACACCATCGGCCTCGGCGGCCGATTGGGCCGAACTGATTTGTGAGCTGAAGCGCTTGAGAGACAAAGGAGGAAAGATGATCGTTTGTGGTGATCTAAATGCTATCCACCCGGCGTGGAGCCCCAGTGGCAAGACTACGGGTGGCAATGCGCTGCAGGAACTGCTCGTTCCCCTGAAGCGCAGAGAGCCTCGGAATCCTGGATCGGCGATGCCCGGCAAGAGATTGCCGAAAAGCAGAGGAAAAAAGCAGCGCCCTGGGCTATTTGAGCTCAGGGCCCCGCGAGGAATCACGCACCCGTTTACGGCGGCAGACGGTTCGATGTCAGGCTCCAGGATCGACTTGATGCTGATCTACGGGTGGAAAGGCAAGCTGCTTCCCACCTCGACGATTATCACCTCGCCATCAGCGTGCGCGAGTGACCACCTACCGATAGCAATGAAGATCACGCTGGAAAAGAAGGCGAGCAGGAGGACGAAGGGGATTTTCCTACCCTCACCTCACAGGCGCAACTCTGGAGCGGGCGACACGGCAAGGCTGCTCTACAGAAGTGAGTTGCCGCGACTAGCGTCGAAACTTAGAGCATGTGGCTCAATGATAGCGTTCGATGCGCATGTCGAAGAGCTCCAAGCGGTGGTCAGGAAGCCGTGGATGGTGACGGTGAAAGAGAAGCCTCCACGGCACACTGAGTCATGGTCTGCCGACGCGGACCAAGTCGCCAAGTACCGATCGCAGATCGTGAAGAGAGCGCTCGGTCCTGCCGGTAAGGCGGCTTACTGGCTGGAGAAACGCCGCCTTGACCGCGAGATCAAGCAATTGGTTCGAGCGAAGGCGTACCTCCGCAGACAGGTCGCAGTGGACAATCTGCGGAAGGACGCCGGCGCACTCGCGCTTGCAGGCGTCGCCGCGCGCATTCAGAAAGCTAGCGCGGTGACGGAAGACGCTTGCAAAAGGGCCGACGAGCTTGTACCGCGAAAATTCACGCAATATTTTGAGGACAAGCCGCCGCCGGAAAGCCTAGTCCCGCTGAGAAAGTACGTTATGCCGCGCGAGATGGAGGGCATCTTTTGCTCCGCGATACGAAGAGCTAAGAAAGGAAAAGCCGAGGGCCCAGATGGAGTGCCCATGGAGCTGCTCCAGATGAGCCCGATGTCTTTTGCAGAGCTCATGTTCGAGCTCTTCGCAGCAGGTGCAAGATTGGGTTGTGTGATGAAGGACTGGGATCTCTCCATCCTCATCCCCATCTTCAAGAAGAAGGGTCTCGTAGCGGAGCCATAAAACCACCGTCCGCTACGACTCTTCCTCATAATGAGGAAGATATTCGAGATAGGTACGTCTGACAGGCTCGTCAGGGAGAAGCCAGACGAGCTTGAGTAATATGGCTTTATTGCGCGGACGATGGCGGAGGAGGCAGCGGCGATGATGTTATCAGCAACCTCGCTGCAGTACATCATCACCATCCTCCTCGACCTCATCAAGGCCTATGATTTAGTCCAGAGGGACCAGGGCATGGCCATTTTTGATGAGGAGGACAGCGCCGAGACAGCGGGAATGGTGGCGACGCTGTTGCAGACGTCCACCGTCATGACGATGGACGATGAGAACTCAACTCAACATGCGAGTGAATGTGGGACTAACACAGGGCGGGCCGGCCTTTCCTGCCTTGTACAATAAGACAGCCAACATCTTGATCAGGCGCGTGCTTCACGCGCTCAAGATCATAGACGAAGGCGAGTGCCCAGGCCCGCTGCTCGCCTTCGCGGACGACATCGCTCTGCTCCTAGAGAGCGATATCGCTGCAGCAATAGCGCTCCGCCCCGCCGGAAGCTAGGATATGGCTACGCTGATGCGCTTTAACCTCGGACCAGGAAATTCGCTCAAGCTCCAACGCTGCATGGCACAATCGGTTCGCAGAACGTTGGAAGGTGAGGAGCTGCGAGTCGTGGTGAACGACAGATAACTCGGCGTTGGCGCTGCGGATGCTGGTGCCACATTGGGATCGATGTCTGCCCGAGTCGACGGAGCGTCGGCGACGCTCGCGACGCTCAGAAAGACCGGTGCGCTAGGCCGAGGAATGGATCTACGCGTAGCAGTGACAATGTACAAGATATTCCTGCGTTCTAAATGGCTGTATGGATGTTTCTTCATCCCCATCACCACTACGCTGCAAAGGAAGCTCGACGGGCTAGACACTGGATTCATATCCACCGTCTTGACCGCCGTTACGCTGCAGAGTGCGAGAGCGTCACTGCCAGTAGCGCGCGCGCTGCTGCGCATTGACTCGCCGACACTGGCCCAGAAGATTCGGGCACACCAGTTCGTCGCGCAACTCGTACGCACGAGTGGCGACGACGCCCTCCCGCTGCACATACGTGAGCGCGCCCGGCGCGCGCACGACCAACGCCCCGCTGTGCCCCACCTCCACCGCCTCGTGCCCGACCTCGACATGCCGTGGCAGCCGCGCGACATTCGCGCGGCGCGGGTGGAAGAGTGGACTCCACTCTCGGAGAGGGCGTTTGCAGGAAGGAAGCGAAAGGCGCTGGCAGCGGGGAGTGGAAAGGTGCAGTTGCCATGGGGTCTGAGGCGGCTGCCGCCCTGGTCGCGCGCGCTTGTCGCGCGCTACTTCCTCGGCTTCTTCCCCATCATTGAAAGGTGGGAGGAGGTAGATGGGAAGAGGAAGTACGCGGCCGCGGCGAAGACGCCAGCGGAGGCGCTAGCGCTGCGCATCCTGCGCATACTACACCGTGATGGACGCGACGGCGAGGAGGGGAAAGAGGGTGTGGAGGAGGCCACCAAGGCGCTGGAGATTCTGCGCTCTCGGGGAAGCAGAGGAAGGTGGTGGGCCTGACCATTCGTCGTATGAAGCGACGGAGGGAGAGGGTGTGGTAAGAGGATTGAGGTAATTTGGAAAGTGTGAGGAAGCGGCATCGCAGGGCGTGCCGCAAG
>JAULCF010653695.1:0-10688 GCA_032361265.1 Devaleraea mollis | reverse complement strand
CGAGTATACTTGTACTCAGTAGTAGGGCTAGTATACTCGGTCAACCTACTACTTATCATACCTATTACCAAACCATGCCTAGAATACCTAATTTAAGGATTGTGAAAGGCCTAAATTAGCTTATTTTAGGTAAATTAGGAAAAGTCCTGATTTAGCCAGGCCTGGCCATCTGCGTCAAACGCAGAATCTAATATCTCCTGTGGCACAGTTCACCTCCCCATGCCCGCTGCTATGCCGTTAGTCTCTCCGCCACCGACGTCCGTCGCTCGTCCTCTCCCCGTCCTACCCGCTTATTTGACGGCCTCACCCGCCTCGACCTCGACCGCATTACGGCACGGCGCGATACGGCACGGCACGACACGGCGAATTTTCTCAAAATGGCAATTTGTCTCGCATCGCTGTGAGCCGCACAGTAGAGAGTAGGATCTTTATGCGACAAAGGGCGACGCGCAGCGACGCACCGCATCCTTCATAGAATCTACGGCTTTTTCGGGACCAGCAATTGCTAATTGATTGGAACAGTCTAGACCTTCCATCTTTCTATTCTATTAACACAGAAAGCAGGACCTTCCTTCTTTCTGTGTTACTAGAAAAGAAAACAGGAAGTTCCTGCTTTCTGTGCTTGAAGCTCTAGTAGGTTTTATCCCCATCGAGCCTTCAGACGGAAGAAGGAAAAACAACATATTGATTCAAGTGCTGCTTTATTAGATGTTTCACGCGCATTCTTGCTGTGATTTGGGTCAGCATTTCTTTCGAATGTTGCATTATGTGATATTTCGCCCACATTGCTATAATATACATATTATATTATATTATGGCTATAACCACAATATCGCTTATCATGCAATATGTACATATCGCATGATAAGCGATATTAAAGCTATAGAAATGTAGGCGAAATATCACATAATTCTGTTATATAATGCAAAACTTGCGCGCAGTGCGGCCGCCGCGACAGCTCTCAAATGTAATACAGAACCAAGTCACAGCAAGCCAATAACGCCTACTTCAATTATTATGAGTCAAGCTTGCGCACGAGTCGAAGCTCACGAATAGTGTTTGAAAGATGCGGCAGCTGAGGCTAATTCCCAACTTTAGGTGCTTTAGGGCAGAGCTGCTGCGTGCACAGTAGCTCCGCTGAGTCGGGAGTACCCGAAGAATGTGTACTACAATCTAGAGTACTACTAGTGTTGCAGAGTGTAGTACACATTCATGCTGAGTTGGGAGTACTCGACGAACGTTTACAGCATGCATGCCCGTATAAAGGCCGAGCTTCTGCGTGGAAAGTAGCTCCGCTTAGTTGGGGGTATCCATCTTCTGGTCCATAGCTCATATACAAACACTGCGCACTAAAAACGTTGAAACTCTCGACGTGTGTTCAGTCTGAGAATATCTTCGAAGATGAGAAGTGATCACTTAGCCGGATAAGCTAATTGATCGTAATCTCATCCTAACAGTGTACCGTACTACAGGCAGAGCTGCTGCGTGCAAATTATACTTTGCACGCAGCAGCTAAAGTATACTAAAGTATATTATACTAGTCAGAGCTGCTGGGTGCAAAGTATGCTTTGCACCCAGCAGCTCTGCTGTACTACTAGCACTACTTGTAGTAGTACAGCACACGCCGAGAGCTTTTTAAAGCCCAGAGCTTTTAAGCTCTGGGCATTGAAAGCGCTTAAAACGCATTTCAAACTCATTTATGTCATCATCATCGATGGGAAAGCGCTCCCATGGTACAGTAAAGCAAGCGAAAAAGCAAAAGAAAGACGAGAGAGAGAGCAAGAGCTACTCACCTTGCCTTGAAAAAGGCAATGATCGATTTTGGCGATATCTTCATTATAATGCCAAAACGGCGATATCGTTATAACGCGATATAGCGATATCGCCATTTCGTAATATTACGAAATGGAGATATCGCAATACCGTGATATAGTGATATCGCCATTTCGTAATACATTTAGGGCGCTCGCCTTAAGAGAGCGTTTCTGGTCGTTTTTGTGCTGCGGCAGCTTCAAGCTGCAGGATTGAAAGTTGCAAGCACTATTCGCGAGCTTGGAGCTCGTGCGCATTTTTGACTTCATGATAATTACAGTACGCGTTATTGGCTGTTTCCAATTGCGGTGACTTGGTTCTGTAATTCATTTTTAAAACTAAGAAGTGTTGCAGTACATATTACATAAAAAGTGATATTATAATAGCTATATATAGCTATTATAATATCGCTTTTCATGAGATAGGTACTGCAATATATATATATATAGCTCTAAGCTCTTTTACACATCTAAGCCCCAAGACGGCCCCAATTAAAAATACTTAAATAACTTGAACACTAATTGTCCAAGTGAGCAACTGTCCGGAAGTCCGGGTTGTTCATCCTTTTCTGGATAGAAATCTCAACAATTAGACAGAGACTTATTGAGAAACGACGGCGCCGGTACGTCTCCGCCGCGACCGCAGTCACACCCTTCCTCATCGCATATCGCAAAATAACCTTGTCGAGGTACTTTTGCGCGCACTGTGACCAACCGCCATGGGCCTCCATGACGAGTGGCACAAAAGTTGCGCCTTGCTGCTGAGCGAAGGCATCATACTTGTCCCGCTTGTGCGCAGTTTTTGTGGTTCTGCATTTCTTTCAAGTGTTGCATTATGTGACACTTCGCCCACATTGCTATATATTGCTCAAAGATCGTTTACACTATATTATGTATAGTTATACATATTATATAGCTATAATATAATAAATTGACCCATATATTATATATATATACTCAAAGATCGTTTACACTATATATATATATAGCTATATGAGGCGCATGACAATAGAATATTTTGTGGCAGACGCTAAAATCGCTCTAGCTCGGCTGAATTGTTGCTCATAGTGTCACCTACATTGTGGCCAAATTACAGAGTAAAAAACGAAAACTGAAGCTTTTATGGTACTGTAAGAAATCCTTACATTTGCGCCAAGATGGCCTGCTCAGAAACCAATCTTCCGTTTTCTTTCTTTTTTTCCCAAAATAATTAGTACAGTCTCTTCTTTCATTGGACCATTTTTTTTACATATGGGTTTTTATAAGGATCGCTGCTCTCGAAAAACTAGTCCGAGGCTGGGGCATCTATACTATCTATCGCATAGCTGAGGCCTACGGTAACTTAGCAATTTGGCGTTTGCACAGATGAGTGCGACGTCGATAGCCTGTAGTATCTTACGTCTGCATGAGGCTGGAGATTTATTAAGCCTACTCGCCCTGATTTTGGAAAACTGCTTGACAGCTTTATTAGCTTCAGGGCCCAGCGCACCATAAACATCCATCCCGAAAGGACGAAATTGGAAG
Source organism: Devaleraea mollis (assembly GCA_032361265.1). NCBI lineage: Eukaryota > Rhodophyta > Florideophyceae > Palmariales > Palmariaceae > Devaleraea > Devaleraea mollis. Next base: position 7,353 of record JAULCF010653695.1, on the reverse strand, counting down.
TAACGCTTCCACGTGATGCCCTTGTCAGTCTTGAGGAAAGCGCGACGTCCTTCTCGCGTCTGAGGAAGGCTGAAACTTTAGACTTTTCAGCGTCGAGAGCGGCCGCGCCGGTGATCTTGCAGATGCTGGGGAAGAGCACGATATACTGTCCACTGTCTGGCATGGCGCCATGCACAGTGAAGTCTAAGGCTGCAGACGTAAAGTTCTTGTCTGTGCAGCCGGCCTCGGTCGTGACATAGATGTCACCTGGGCGGTCGTCTGCGTCGGGGAGGAGGCCTTGCGCCTCGGGTCGAGCGGGGCTTCCGCTCACTACGAGGACTGTCTTATTGAATGCACTTTAGATCTTGTTGTGTCGCGCTATGCGCCCGTAGCCTGTGACACAGTTTCCGAGGGAGTGGCGGCCAAACGGGTCCATTCTATTGCCGCAAGGGTGGCATAGGAGGGGCTTCCCGTCGGCCGGCGTGTCGGATACGGCAGCGCCGAGCGATACCTGCAACCATAGGCACCAGGTTGAAGATGGCAGCTAGTGCTGCTCCGGGATAATGGTCTGCCAAGCGCGAGCTTCGGAAGTGGAGATGGACTTAAAGCGGGAGAGCTTCGTCTGGTCCTCCACGGAGAGGGTTGAAGGGCCGGCCACTTCTGAGGGCCAAAACTTCTCAGACATCCGATTCTGCAGCGCACTGAAGATGGTTCGTTGATTATGTCCAGGGTTTTGCAGAAGGGAGGGGACGAGAAATTCGTCCGTCGGAACCACTTCATGCTCTTAATAAAGGGAAGAGAGCAAGGAAGGGATGTGGGAGGTCATCGCTTCGACAGAGGGTTGCCCCGGGAGCTGCGCCACGGCGTGTGCCGTCTCGACCTTCGAGCCTGCGTACGCCGGGAAGGCGACGACAGTGGCAGGTCAGCAACGTACGAGTTTCTGCCGATGGGCGCGCCGAGAAGCTTGATGCCCTACGCGAGACTGAAGGCAAGCGGCGCGACCTCCTCCACGAGAAACGGGAAGGGCAACGGCTTGAGAAGCAAGCGCTCCTCTTCGGCCTTGGGGCGCCAGAGTTTGTACTCGTTGACAGACGGCCACCATAGCTTAGACTTGTCGATCTCGACGTGATATCCGAGGCTGAAGCCCGTAGTCTGGAGGATTTTCGTGGCCTCGGCTATCTGCTCAATTGTGCCGACGAGCGTCTCGTCGACGGAGTACCAGAGGTTCAAATAAAGCTTGCATTTATCTAGCACCTCGTCAATAAAAGGCTGTATGGCGAGGGAGAAGAGATAAATCCCCAGCGGGTCTCCCTGCTGCGCACCTTGGAGGGAGAGGATAAGGTTCCTTCCGGCGACTAGCCAGGGCGAAAATCCGTAGACCATGTGGGCGTAGCGTGCGATGCTCCTAGAAGTCGTTCGCAATCTGGTGCGGTGCGAAGTAATCGCGCGTCCCTGGCAGGGCTAGTTTCATAAGACGGCCTGAAACTAGCCGGCGGGCAACGGTGCCGATCGCAATGGCCCGATAATTCCTGTTTGGGTCTTGAGCATGCAAGAAGCGAAGACCAAGAATGGTAGTTGGCGGTGTCTTTACGCAAACCTCCTTCAGCAATGAGGCATACAAAGTTATGTAGCGCTACGAGGCCGGAGTCTTCGCTGGTATCGCCCTTGCGGGGTCGGACGAGAAGCTTGAGGTGCAGGACGAGAATACCGTCCGGCCCTGCCGAGGAGTGGTTCTACTTGCGGCGAAGCCCCCGCTTCATCAGCCTGCGTCACGGTGACGGTTTTGTGGCGGTGGGTAGAGAGTCGGGGGGAGGCTCTTCACGGGCTCTCGCTTGGGGTGGAGGGAGCAAAGCACGACGATGTCAGCTCCGTCGGTGAGGTTAGAAGGGCTGGAGTGGAGTACAAGGCGGAGCGATCGACGGTACTGGGAAACTTGGGCCAGGTCTCGCGCTCGCTCAACGCTCTTGGCCGCCGCTGCCTGTTCGCGGAGCTGCTTGAACAGGGCTTCTGGGTTCTTCTCCAACCACTTCTTCTTCTCCTTGGCGGCGACGACAGCCTCATTCCAGAGCTGGACAACGGAGTCCGACTCGGCGAGTCGCCGTCGCGTTATTAAACCCCCGTGATGCATGCCCGGAGCGCCATGATCTCGATAGCATCGTTTCCCCGTCCCTTTTCACCTTTCTAGAGGCGCCGCGCGGCCGCGAGGGTAAGCATCCCGCGGTCTTGTAAAACATTAGTCGTAGCTTGTGCATTGAAGCCTCTAGAGCGCGCTAGGTCAGTACATGTACGGAGTATTCTGATGTGTAGCTTACTGTTGTGGTCGAGGCATTGCTGTGGAATGCGAGCAAAGAAGCGTGCTTGCGAGAGGCCAGACTTGCCCATTTCGTCGATGGACGGGCGCGGTCGCGGCGTTTCCGACTTTGGCGTGGCAGCGGGGGATAAAAGGTTGGCGTGGAGGGCTCCTGTTTGTCGGAGCTTTCCTCGGCGGTGGATAGTGGCCTCCACGGCCGACAGCGTGTTTCTTGGCGACTCGTGCGGGCGTCAGGGCACTACTGGATCGCAGTCGAGTCGCCATCGCCGCTCTATGGCGTCCTTCGGCTGGCCGCCAGGCGCAGGATTTCGGAGAGCGACGCACTTCTCGCAAAAGAGCCAGATGGCAATCTCAGCCATCGCCTCGAGGCGTCGAATTTCCGAGACGAGGCCAGCGACATTGGGTGGAGCGGGAGAGTCAGGCTGCAACCTTGCGCGGAGGAATTCATGATAGAATGTGACATGCACGCGCCAAGCGTGGAGGTCGAGTGGCGTGTGCGGATCCTGTGGACTGGTCGTGGAAGACACGGTGCATTCAGGCCATGGACATTTCTTGCACGCGTATTGCGATGCGAGCGCTGGGGGCTGTCCGGCCGGGTCGGAGGACGGGGCCTTGGGCTGCGGTCGTGAGGCATCGGTGGCGCATGGTGAGGCCCATTGCGGGGTTTCAGTTGGACCAGGACGGTCTTTCTACGTCTCTTTCTGCGACTCTCGGCATTTTGGGACCCGTCCAACCACGCTAGGAGGGATAATCTCCGCCACGCTGGGAGTCTACGCTCCCCATTCCCATCTCCGGTGCGAAACCATCGCCATAGTGACCCATCGCTTCGCAAAATGCCGCTGCGCAAGGGACCGCGTTCTTCTCAACTACTTTAATATGATAAAGGACCCCAAAAGTTCTGTCCCTGTCTCGGGCGTCACCTTCCATTCACCATGGAGGAAATTCGGTGACGAGGAGCCGACTTTACCAGCCGGGAAATCCTGCAAAAAGGACCCCAAGCGTAAAACAGCGACATGTTTCTCGGAGATATGGAAGCCTCAATCGATACTCGGCCGAGACAGAAAAGTTGACGTACTACAGTAGCAAAGCGCCTCCGGACGCGGCGCCGCTCATGATTGGTGTGAGGAGTGGCGCGAAGGGTAGAGGGAAACTAGGATTGGGCCAATTCAAGTGCGAAATGTGAAATTTTTAATAGTAGAGCAGTAACAAGATAGACAAATAGCAAATAGTAAAGTAGTAAATAGTTAGCGTTGTCCCATAATAGCAAATGGTCTCAGCTATCCTCATAAATAGCGCCGCACGAGTCGCCGACAAGAATCGAGTGCGCGCGTTCAATCGGCAAGCGTAAAGAACGACCTGTCAGGGCGCGGATATTCTTTTGAGGATTTTGTACAAGACGAAAGAGTGCTAGTGAAAAAACGGGTGGTTTATCTCAAGGAGTGACAGAAGGCCAGCTCCTTATCTAGGTTAAAACCTCCTCGCTAGTCGAGGAGATAAAATGATAAAATGCTAAGGCGCGCAGCAAAATGTTAAAGCGCGCGCAAATACTAAGGTGCCTAAATGTACTTTAGCCCTTGAATTGGAGGCTGCTGCCGCCATAATGTCGAGTTAGTCGTGAGAAACGGCGCCAGGATTTCCTGGGACGATCGTTGAGACGAAGGTGGACACTGAAGGTCGCTGAAAATCGGGCAGTACACAGCGAGCTGGAGAAACCGTACAATGTGAGATTTTCTTAGCTTCTCTCATACTTCGGAATTATGACACCCCTCAGAAGCTAAGAGATGCGTACAGTAGTTAACGCAATTGTCAATGAAACAGAGAGAAGATTACGGTGTGGGTGATCTGGCCTGTCCGCTGGATATCTGCAAACGCCGGACACGGGGCATCCTTGGTGAAAGCATCCGCCGAGTTGCAAGAGGTGTCGATACAATAGAAGGAGCGAAGCTCACCAGTGCTGTAGCACTGGCTCAAACACGCGGTATCTATGAGTAGACGCTTTTCGGTGAGACTTTTGAGAGAAATTGCCAAATCCCAGACTCCTTTTGAGTCAATGTAGACGGACATTTGCACATCACGTCCGAAATTTCTGATGGCGAGTGCTTAAGTGCCAAAGCGGCGTCATAGCCCTGAATTAGTGCGAAGATTTATGCCGCGAACGTGGATTTAACGACGCGGCGGCACTTTCGACTAGACCAGTGCAGTAAACTGCATCGGCCAGTGCAGTCTACTGCGTAGATACACCATCCCAACTGCGAAGATAAGTCTTTGTTGTTCGCGAAGCTGGCACCTTTATAAACTCGAAGTTCGGTAGTTTGGAGGTCCCATTTTTGAAAGGTCATACCGTCAGATTTCTCAGCCTGAAGCTCTCGAAGCAGAGTACGAAGCCGCATCATGTCGGATTCTGTGGCGTCGGTGGCTGAACTTTGTGAGAGATTATTCAACCGACAGTACTGCATAGGGCAAGTCTGATTGGTCGCGTAAGAGATCTTGCCACGGAGCGATGCGAATCTCTCAGACAAGGGACCAGTATCAGGTTCCATAATGGCGGCAACATATGCCGACTGAGAGGCTGTAAAACCAGTACCAGATTTGGACAGAAAAGTCCTGTTAAACTGGAGGGGGTCAGAGACGATAGTGGAAAGCGGCTTAGTCGGAAGGCGGTGAGCATGGGATTCTTCTTTTTTAAGGAAAGAGGACGTGCCAGTGAATAAAGTGTCGTCGACTTGCATAGTTAGCACGCCGTCAGCAGATGCGGAAGAGCCAGAAGCTATAATATAGAACAAGAAAGGATCGACAGGGTCGCAATCCATGAAAGAGATAGAGCATAGATGGCCAGTGTAAGTCGCATACCATAAGAGACTTAATTCGGGGAGACCATAGAGGAGCTTGAGTAGACACCAGAGTTCGTCTTAAGGACGATTAGCTTCCTTTGGCGGCACAATAAAGACTTCTCGAAGGAGGTCGTATTCCGATGAAACGAATGCCGGAGAGATATCTCTAGTACGCAATTTCTAATTGGAAGAGGCTATGGTTGAAAGTAAAATGCGAGTGGAAGAGCGCGTTGTAGTTGGGCTATATTTGAATAAATTTGGAGAGTCACGATCAGCGCGCTTCACAGTCTGGACGACAAGCCGTGACTTATGCTTTTGCTCCGGCGTGCCGACGTTCTTGATAGCATGGACGCAGCGAGATCGTAGTATGTTAAGTCCTTTTCGTTTGCGTTGGGTATTAGCTCTCTCTTAAATACTTGGCGCTTTTCTAGGCCATCATCTTCCTCGCGGATTGAGTTTTTGAATTCTGCAATACGCGGATCATTAGGCTTGAGAATGTGAGTTGCGTAAGGAGCAGAGCTAGGAAGTTCTTCTAAAAAAACTGCCGATCAAGGCATCAGGATTCGTGATATGCGGCAAATCCTTTAGCCTACGCGCGGCATTCAATTCTCTGAGCTGATCGTATTGTGCAATTAATTGTTGTTCGGAGATCGCGGCGTCTTGAGAAGGAGGCGCCGGAGGCGGAGTTTGATTTGCAGGAGGACCAGCAGTATGAGACAGATCGGGCAAAGGACGGACCGGTACGGAGGAGAGGTGCCCAGGGGGGTCTGGACGAGCCTGCGGCTGAGACATGTCCTGAGGTATTGGGTGTACATCCTGGGACAAACAAAGACGATCGAGGTACACATCAGAATCTAGCTGTAAGGTAGAGAGAGGCTCAGAAAAACCACTGGGATCTCTATATTTTGTAAACTCGAGACCGTGTGCATATCGTCTGACACAAGGTTTTGAAAATAATTTCAAATCGCCGTGTGTGTCACAAATTTGGAATCCATGGTCAAATTCGATCACAAAGCGCAACGGCCCTTCCCAACGGCGCGATGTCTGTCTGAATACAACCACGGAATAAACCCAGAGGAGATCGGTTTGGACGGACAGGCTTTGAGCGCGCTGTACGGCATGGAGTCGCTTTTTCGTCCACGATCTTCGCATACTCATCACGAGCCAACTTCTGGGCACGGAACCGCTCTTGCTGAGGCATGGCAGTTGAAGCAGAGTCTGTTTAGGGAAGATTTGGGTGAGCACCATAAACTAAAAGAGTTGGCGTGAGACCATCGATACCCATAGTATCGTTTAGAGCTTTGAGGGAGACATCGAGAGCATATTAATCCGTGATTGAGGGATGATCGGCCTTGCCGAGATTGTAAAGGCACCGAAAAACGCTGTGGTAGCGCTCTCCAAGGCCCAGACCTTGAGGGTGCTCGATAGGTACTGGCCGGCAAGAGATGCCTTCAGCCGCGGCTAAAGCATACATCTTAGGTGCTAAAAACTGAGCTCCTTCATCGTGTTTCATAGCCGAGGGCGGCCGAGATAGAGAAGTAGCCAGCAGCGCTGGATTGTTTCCCATACACCGGCAAAAGTTTGATTTGGGAAAAACATTGCGGAGGTGTATTTTGTATCGCGATCCATGACAGAAAGACAGGCGCGGCCACCAAGCCAGAAGAGATCCACTAGAATTTCGAAATTAAATTCCAAGTGCTCATGTGGTACTCTTATTTTGAAGGATCTAGGAGCCACGTCTGTATGCTGACATGAACGGCAGGCGGCCTCGATTTCTCGTAACTTCTTTTAAGATTCGGCGTCCATATCGTCGGGTGAAGCGCGTTGCAAAAAAGAATGTAGGCGCTGCCAACCTGGATGCCCAAATCGAACATGCAGCCGAAAGATCTGGGAAAAAGTAAAAAAAGAAGAATTTTCGTTAGGATGCCATCTGATAAATAAGCAGTGTAGTGACATGTTGTATTATTCCGACGTTGGGTACAACATTTTGTGCCTCATGTTGTACAACATGTTGCGAAAAAAGAGCAACATGTTGTACTACCCCTCCTGTTTTGAACAACAAGGAGTTTTTTTTTTCTGATGTGTCGGGATCTTCCTATTTGCTTCTACGTACACTAAAAAGAGCTACGCGATGGATGAAAAAGGTCCAGTCACAAGCAGGCGTATCAGGGGTGCAAAAATCGTGGAAATGACGTCAGAAAACATTGCCTGTTTTCACTGTACTCTCTGATT
>JAULCF010653584.1:0-10690 GCA_032361265.1 Devaleraea mollis | reverse complement strand
CTTCGTCCCCTCCGTTCTCACCGCCAGTGGGTGCGTCGTCGTCGTCGTCGTCGTCATCGTCGTCATCTGTGGACGACGATGGACTCGGCAACATGTTGGTGTTGAGGCATTCGGCCATTGCCTTGCCGCCAGCGGGATCATCGGCTTACGATTTGTCGCGATCCCGCTCGCTTGCTTCTTGTTGAAGGTTGTGGAAAATTCGACGTTCTCGTCGATTCGGTCGGCCGCCCGCCTCGTCATCGACAGTTAGCCTCCGGGGCTGGGCGGGTCCAGGTCCAGTCCCGCCACTGTGGGTGTTGTAAGACAGGCCTGTTGGGGGCGGGGCAGGTGTGCCCCCATGGCCGTCCGGCGGACTAGCCGCGGGCGTTCGAGGGTTGCGGGGCGACTTGTTGTTGCCCTTGGGTGGGTTGTTCCTCTTTCCCGTCATCTGCTTTGTCTGAATAGTTCAGATGAGAGTTCTCAATTCGAATAGCTCTGTTCCATCCAGAGCAGAGGACGGGAGAAGGTTACTGTGAACCTCGCCATTGCAGCACTGCGGCTGTAGCGCTGTGGCTCAGGGATACCGACGGTGGCTCTGTGGATAGGCGCTGTGGCCGCGGTGTTGACGCGCTCTCACTGTGGAGCGTGGCGCTAGAGGGCGCGGGTGTGCGCGTGCGCGGGGAGCGCAGAGGGAGAGAGGGAGCGCGGCGCGTTGGGGCGTGATGCGCGAGAGAGGGAGTGCGGTCGGCGTCGGAAAGGGGGAGTGGCACACCGAGGAAGGGGAGCTTGGTTGCTGTCCCTCGGTGGCCAGGACTTCGAATGCCGCCCTGCGTTTTATTACGTGGACCGAGAATGTCGGTGTTATGATACACCCGCTTAATTGCGGCGGTGTATGATATATGTACTAAATGTCGTGACCGTGCTCCTTGTTGTGCTGTGCTAAAGTCATACTCACGTGAGTTGACGTGGGTAAACGTGCCCCATACATCATGCCTCCATAGCTGCGGCGGGCCTTTTTCACTCGTGCTACGTCGGCACAGTGGTGGCGGGCGCCGTTGGGGAGGGAAGGAGGACAGGGCGTTTGGAAGAGAGTGTGTGTGGCGGCTGTGGAGGGGGCGGAAAAGACGGCATTTGATTCTGGCCGCTAGATTGGGGGCTGTAGAAGAGGCGCCGGTGACTGGAGACGGTTCGACGGAGGCTGCGGCTCGCTGGATTCGCATTCCAATTGGTAGTGTAGACGGCGCGTCGCTAAGGAGATGAGCAGAAGCTGCAGTTGATGCTCGGCTGGCGGCTGTTTACGGAGATATGAGATACAGATGCCATCGTATTTTACACCTTTATTTTCTAACTTTCGCTGTAATGCAATGCCACTGTCGCTGTCGCCCGTTTTTAGTGCAGTAAAAAAAACAAACTTTACGCCTCTCCGTCTGTCTGTTGCCTCGTTTCTGTAATCTACTCTCTCTATCTCTGTCACTTGCATGTAACTTATTCTCTCTCACTCCTCTTTTTCCCCCGCACGGCAGTCGCTCCTCCCCTCCCACCCTCGTCTACTCCACAACACCACCACACCTCCGCCCACCCTGACCCCAACAATTGCCTCCCCAGACCAGACAGGTGCTTCAGCCACCCTAGTAAAGGCCCTCTCCAAATTCGCCTAGTACTCGCTCCTCCTCGGAGCCGCCGGCAGCGCCGCCATCGCTTTCCTCTACGTCGTCTCGGGCGGCCACCATGCCTTCACCGTCAACCGTTTCTCCGGCGTCGAGGAAGCCGTTCACGGCGGAGGAATGCACCTCCGTATCCCCTTCCACGGAACCAGTGGGTCCAGCGCCCCGTCATCTTCGACGTCCGCACCCGCCCCCACGCAATCAGTTGGAAACGATCGCGGGATTTTCTGTGATTCGGCGGGTCTGTACGACGAGAGTTTCTACGGCGCTGGCGACGGTAAGAGGTCTGGGGTGAGAAAAAGGGCGAGCGCGTAAGTTTATGCTACGGAGACAGTGGTTTATGGGCAGTGAGTCCATGCAGAGGAGGGGATTGAAGGATGGAGAGATTACTGAGGGCAGGCGTCATGAGTAGGCGGCCACTATAGGCCAGAGAGTTTGGGGATTTCGTGCATTTGTACTAGAATTTGCCGCCGTTGGGAAAGTACGCGGCGATCGCTGCGTTGTCTTCGACTACGAACATGCACTAGGCGCGCATTTTCTTTGCTGAGTATGAACGTTATCGTAGATGCTCTACAAAAAAAATCAAGTCCGTTTTGTTCACATGAACCGACTAAGGCGGGACTCGAGGAATGTTTTCAAGCTCGTATGAACATGAAAGTTTTCCTCGTGCCCCGCCTTCGTCCGTTATATAGCAGGACTGAATTAAGATGATTTCGAATTTTCCGAAAGAAAGCCGTACTGTGCGTGACATTGCAATGCATGTATGCGCTACAGTACCAAAATGATTGCAACTGAAGTGTGCTGCTGTACATTTCTTGAATTCAACATTCGAATGTTGAGGTTCGCGATATTCTTTTAAGAATGTTTAAAACATAAAACTTGAACATCCTAAAAAGATCGGCCTTTTCCTTCCGCTGGCTTGGATGCCGGGATGGCGCTCTTTTTCTACGCGCTCTATCAACTTTCCCTGGCTACCTGGCTGGACAGAGAATTGCTGTACGATGAATGACGTACTTAGTTGAGCCCATTAAGTGCAAAGTGCGTGGAAATTTCTTTCCTGCCTCGTGATTTGCCGAAGATAGCAGATTTGCGTTAGGCTTTAATCTGAGAAAGAGCGTTTCTATTCTTTTGTTGTTGACAATATCGGATAACAACATAATCTGCTGCCGAAACAACGCCACTTTCAGCAGAAGGCAATTCAAAATTCTCCACTTCTCACTTTTCCAATTATTCCTAACTCGACTGACGAAGACTAGCGATATGTACTACCCCGTACGCCAGTGCGTACGTAATTCGAACAAATCAAATGGCGCTGCATAAACCACCCCGCACAAGACCTTCATCGAATCGATTGCTGCCTGTCCGGCGGTAATAACTGCTAAAACGCTCTTGACGTTCATTCCCATGCGCTCGACTCGTCCGACTCCTCCGATATGCCATGCGTATAAAAACGGTATTATTTACGATCAACCTCGATATGCGCAGTCAATCAACTCGACGGCCTTCTGTATAATTCCGAGTTAGCAGCTACTAACTCATTATTGTGCAGAAGACCGCCGAGTTGATTGATTTCGCATATCGAGGTGAATCACACATAATGGCGCTTTAATATATATTAAGTTTCTCTCGCTTTTTATGAACTGGCATCGACTCTTCGGATAAGAGAAAGAAGTTATATTATTCTGTGGAAGGAGGTCTAGAATGATTAATATCTAGACCATTCTCAATACAGTTCTTCCTCCTCAAAAAAGTGCAATTTCTTTCTCTTATTCGAAGAGCGGATGCCAATTCGGGGATAACTGGATCGAGTCATAGTCTATCTATTACTCAGTCCAGTTGTCCATCCCCAAAACAGTATTATTTCTTTCTCATATGTGAAGAGTCGATGCCAATTCATAACAAGCGAGAAAATTTAAGGACGACACTAGATAGTGAATAACAGAATAAAGCCATGCGTGTATGTGTATAATTGCAAATACTGATACACCTTCATGGAAATGTACACAAATTAGTATGGAATAGAATTATGCGGAAGAGTCGAAAATGAGTACCTTTAGCTCCTTAGTCAAACTCGTCCCTCCACTTCTATGTCACTGATTTTTTTAGTTCGACATAGCTTACTGCTAGAATATAGCTTTTAATTAATGCTATTTTCTATATTATAAGCTGCCACCCCGCCTCATCGCAGTTCTGAAGCTGCAATTCCGCACCCACCATTGACGGAATTGACGAAGAATAGTCTCTGATGTACAGGTAACGTGTTAGCACCCCCAAGCGTTTTGCTTACAGTGATGTCATGCAATGACAACACTGCCACATCAGCTCACGTGCACGTGGCATGCCACGCATCATTCTCCGTGACTGCGCAAAACGACCGAGTTTTAGGCGGTCTCATATCTTACTCATAGACAGTGCTATGAGCGCAAGATTCGACCGCCAAACAATAAACCCGGGTGACTTTATTACGTGCTCACCCTGGGCCTCAGGAGGAGATGGGTACCGACGCCAACACTGACGCATCTCTCTTCTGGGCGCACCAACCTACTTACAGTAGCTAAGCGCTTACCCATCTCACTCCCCCTCTCTTTCTGACCACGTGCCTGTCTTGCCCGCTGCTCATCAATTCGAATCGAGACTTTATTTTTGATATCAGGAAAGCCGGCGAGGAGGCACGGACGCGCTCAACAAAGAGACGAACGAGAACCCAACCAACCACCCCGTACGCCTCAACAAAGAGAGTAGGGGTGCCAAGATGGTCAAATACACGCCGCGCGCGAACAAGAGAGGCAAGAACGACTTATCATCCCCAGGTATCAAACCTACGCCCTAGTCGAAGCGCTCCAAGCGGCGCACCCCTCAGGATAAAGAGGTCGCGGCCGAGACGACCCGGCAGCACTAAGCCAACCGCGTCGCCAAGCTGGAAGCGAAGCGTACCGCGAAGCAGCAAAAGGACCAGGAGGAGGAAGCGTATGCGGACATGGCCGAGAAACGCAAGAAGCGTGGCGGCAGTCCCAACAAAGAGTATGCCAACGAAGACATCCTCGACGAAGAGGTTGTCGATGACCACAACAAAGAGGGCGTCTCTGGCGACAAGGGCGCCCTCGACAAAGAGGACGCCTATGAAGACGACGACGACGATAACGAGGTTTCTCAGAAAAATCCGTCATTGCCAGTGCCAACGACTGCCCGAAGCCTCCACACGGAGTTGGAGAAACCCCGGCAGAAAGGCATCTCCTCTAAGGAGGCACCAAAACAGGAGCCGATCCCTGTTTTTGACGCGACAGCCGAGGCGGAGAAGAAGGCGACTAGTGAAGCTGGTAAGAAGTTGCGAGCAGAAAGATAATTTGCAAGTTCGGGTCGAAGAAAAGCTGAAGAAATATACGAGACGAAGAAGTATGCGAAGCAGCTCCTACACGAGGAGATCGACGCCGACGACCAGTACGCATTTGACGACTACGACTTGGAAAATACTACAATTTCTAAGGAGGCAACACAAAGGATATGCGCAGAGGATACGACGCGGCAGTACAACGAGCCGTTGCTGAAGATACTATGGTGCCGTGACCTGAAGCTATCACATAGAGCTTACGACGCGCAGCTCAAAAAAGAGCTGCGTGCGAAGGCGAAGCGCGAGAAGATGAAGGCACCCGATAACCCCCCCGCAATTTCTACAAGTTCCGACCCGCCCCAAGCTGTTTCATCCTCCGCGCCCACGCGGTCTGCCTCCTCACACACCGGAGGAGCATGGACGTGGCCGGAAAAAACAACGTTCGAGTTTATTAACGGCATACGCGATGAAGCCGAGCGACGAGCGGATGGTCTATGGACATTCAAAGGCACTTCACCGGACGGTTTCGAGCATCTGCTCCCCAAGCCCTCATCGGCAACGGTACCCGTCGTCCACAATTAGACGGCGGTACCAACACCCTCCCGGCTGTCCAGATACAGAAGGAGATTCTGGTCAGTACATCTATTGAAGATGCACCGAAGACGCCCGATCTTACCGACTTTGATGACCCCCTCAAACCCGTACAGAAGTACAAGGCCTACCACAGCGTACAAGTTCAACACTACCTGGAGGGCCTGCTGCCATCCGCACCATCATTCAACGCTACCATGTCTTCCACATGGCTGCAGTTCTACCTCACGAGTGGGTGCTACAAGAAAGCGTCTGGAAAGAAGTGTACTTATGCGGAGATTGATGACGAAGAACTGTTTAAGATGTACCTCTCTCGCTGCAAGAGACAGGAGCCAACGCGCCCCTCTACATCTTTGTGCGAGCAAAAGCACGTGTGGAAAGTACGGGCAATATGCCGAAACTCCGTCGACAATCTCGTCACGGCTACGTACCTAGCGTTCCGTGACAGGGCCGACTTCGCCGACCAACTCTCGAAGAGTGGCGGGAACTCGGACCTAATCTACTACATCAGCAAAGGAGTGGTCACCAACATCATGCTTCGCGAGCGCCTGCTGAAGGGCATTGCCGACGACCTCCCTATGAAGGACGACTTTGAGATATTCTGTGATTTTCTACGCGATGAAGCCGACGATATGGACGACAAGGGCAACCCTAACGAAGCCAGAGATCAGGCTGTTGATGCCGGCGTCGTCAGTCGAGCCGGCCATGATCAGCCACGAGGGCGCGGCCATGTCGCCTTCCAAGGGCATGGTCGCGGCCGCGGTAATTCCTACCCTCAACAAAGAGGTGGATACCGCGGCAGGCGTCAACAAGTCGAGGTGCCAGCTGGAGGAGGACGCGGTCGCGGAATGCCTACGCCTGCGTGGCTCCAAGGCTAGACCCGCCCTCAAAACCATGACTCAGGTAGAGGTGGACGTGGCGCAGGCAGAGGTCTGCGCGCACAAGAGGGTCGAGGTGGACGAGGAGCAGGCAGAGGCCGAGGAGCGTCGCAAGAAGGCAGTCTTGTGCGTCGGATGGCAGGCGAGACACGCCCGAAGCGCAAAGTGCTTTACAAAATCGCGGAATGGAACCGCGAGTCTGTCCAAGAGGTGGTGGGCCGTGACCCACACGACGCAAGGTCCCAGTATGAGTACCACCGCCGTCAGGTCCTCGACCCACAGGCGCCACCGTTTTGCATTAGAAAGGATACCTGCCCTGGGCAGTACCATTTGTTTTCCGACTGCCCTAATGTCCCATATGGCGACGACTATGATAACATCTGGGGATACTGGACCGAGGCAGAGGAACGTGCTCAGCAGAATCAGTGGGACAACCACGCGAAACAATCCGGTAAATACAAAGCGGCCTCCGGCTCAGCTGCCTACTACCCTACTTGAAACAGAAGTGTAGTTGTGCCCAAGTTTGATGGAGCTCGTAAAGAGTCCATGGACTTGGAGCACCGGCCAACCACACCCAAGTTCGATGCGCCTCGCAATGAGAGCATGGACTTGGAGCACGAACAACAAAGTTCGGTCGACTTCAACTATGAAGTCGATAACGCAATGAACCTTGAAAAGCCCTCGGCGCACGAATCCTCCGCGAGGATCGTGGCACGAGTGCGCAAGCGTCCCTACTCAAGCACCCACAAAGAGGTCTTGAGCAGTAAAAACCTTAAAACTTTTGTCACAGATAGCAAAGGCAAAGTTATTGCAAAATGTCCTCAAATTGAAAATCCAGTCCACAAAGAGACCTTTCTCACAGTCATCAAAGGCAATGTTATTGCAAAAGGATTTCACAATGAAAAACTAAATAAACAAAGCGACAACGGATGCAAGCCAGCCTTCATCTAAGCAACATATTTACGGGTCTAACGAGTCTTTTATTAACGATACAGGCTCAGACGTAAATCTGCTTGGCCGCAAAGACCTCAAGGTGTTTGAAAATGCCGGCATCTCTTACACAGTTAAGGATGCAAAAAACGCCCTTCACAATGAAAGGTGCGTTCGGTACGGCATCAGCTACAGAGAAGCAGATAGTCTCACTATCTGCTTTTCGCCCGATCACAGCTGAAGGTCCGGTCGAGTTTGAAAATATCCTGCTGTATCTCCTTATGAAATCTGACGAAAATTTTCTCGGCCTACCGTTCACATATGGAGTCCGTTTTAATAACAACTCGCATCTGGCAGAACACAAGGCTAAACTCAATGGTCTGAACTTCGATTTCAATGATGGAGTTCAGGGCGTATCAAGTGTGCGGCGGATGCACTCTGCAAATGGGCCCGGCGGTTACGTCCCCATCCAGATGGATCCACGCGAACCACTTGATGACGCCGACCCATTAGAGGAGGAAGCCCCCTGCTTAACTATAGGTCAATTAGATCCTAATGAGGAAGAGGCTCTAATTTCTGCTATGAAAGATAGGGCCTATGATGAAATAGCCAGTTCTGGGACTGACTCTTAATACAGAGCTCAGATACCTACTGACGCTGAGGCACAAGTAGACTACCTTATAAAGGAATACCGTTCAGTTTTTTCTTCAAAGCTAACTGGTAGGCCGCCCTGCAACATAGATCCCATTCGCATTCCTCTAAAGGAAGGAATGACGCCAGTGCAAAGCAAGGCGCGCAGATATCCGCCACAAAAACAAACCTTTTTGTCAGATAGTGCGCAGGACTTGAAGGTGAAAACCTAGTCCGCCCTATTCGCTCTGCCGAATGGGTAGCCACCCCACTCCTCGTCTCTTAGGCTCCACTGGCCATGTATCGAATGACGGTGGACCTTAGACCTATTAATAATGCTACTATTAAGGAAGATAGGCTTATGCCTCATAAGTAGCTCTGCGAGGGGACCCAGCAGAAACGGGGAGCAACGTTGATTAGTGAGAGCGCTTTCTGTGACGCGATCGCCGAGCTTTTGCGGTAACACTGATACTATAGTGTCTGTGTCGCCGCAGTGTGATGCGGAGTCCGCATTGCGGACCCCCTAGCCAGCAAGGCCGTCAAAAGGGCGTTCAGGTCGTTCTCATACGCCCAATTATCATAAAGTAAGCTTCTCACACTGTAAGTTATCGAGCTGCTCTCAATTGAGAGCAGCTGATCAGCGTTTCGCTAAGCTTCCGATTGCCTCTGGGAGTCGCGAAAATTTCATTCATCACCGTACGGTGATGATGAATGATATAGAAGTCTGCATCCATTGCATACGTTCCACTCCTCTCACTGACCTTTCCGGTATAATATTTTTGCTGCTGGCTAGACGCCGTATAGCAGCAAAACGATTATATAGGCGAGAGATCTTTGCGTTTCAGCCGGGATGCCTTAACTGTGACATTCAGGGATTCGAATTCCAGAATGTCAAAGTTAAGGCGCCTTCTGATTTTTAGCAGTCTTGTGCTGTTAGACAGCGCCCAGGAGTTGCCACAAACACACACAAGATCATGCGCGCGCTAGACTCTTATATTCTTAAACACATCGGCTCAACTGAGCCGGTAGCGAAGCTGCCGGCATACTCGAGTGTTGCGGAAAGCTCGATGAGGATAGTACAATGCACCCTCCGATTTAAAACTTTAGCATCGACTATACACCAGGAATCTCCCACAGAATGCGTATTCTATGCGAGGTTCCTGGTGTCTATAGTCGATGCTAACGTGCTAAGTTAGAGAATGTGCTGCAACTGAAGTGCGCTGTGGTAGTACCGCGTAGCACTATGTAGTGTTATACTCGCACGACATTGTCAGGGCCGATTCAGTATAATAATCTTTATTTTGTATAATATGCCACGGCACACCGCAATATCGCAGCAAATAATATGCATATAATATTATTGTATGCATATTATGTGCTGCGATATTGCAGTGTGCCGTGGCATGTGCCGCGGAGCATACCCTTCCAAGTACAGTTGCATCCTATGGCTCCATGGTCGAACCGCTAAGTGCCGCGCCTTGGCTTACTGCGCTTCGACTTTCAAAGCCACATTACACCCCTCCCTCTTTCGTGTCGCGCTGCGAAGGGCTAAGCTAAGCCGTGTCGCTCCGAGCGTGGAGTCCATCGTCTGATGTCGCGCGGTGGCGAGTGCGGTACCGCGCGTCGCCAGACGGCGAAACAGTGCGGAGAAGGCGCATTGCTAGTTTGCATGCGCTCGTTGCGCTCGTCGGCGTCCGCCCTCCAGCACTGGTGAGTAGCACTATACCTCACTTGAGGTCCGCGCCCTCCACAAGCGAGGTAGAATGGGGAGGACTTGAACGCCGACGAGCGCAAGAAGCGCACCGAAGTTCCGTCCCCTGCCGAATATCCGATTCTAGAAAGCATAGCGGCTGTAGCTCTTAGCTACTGCAATAGTACTAGCTTTGGTTATAGTGTAACCGTCGCACAGTGAGGCATGCGTGCAAGGAGCGCCGCTTGAACTAGCGGGGGGTCTCATGAGAAAGAGGAAACGACGGGCGGGAGTCGGCGAGTAGATTGACGGACCAGTTGAGAGGCCGTGCCGACAGCGCCCTTACCGCGCTGGTCAATAGAATGCACACATTCTGCACGTTAACAGCGGCGATGGCTATCTGTGACTCGATTTTACTCGACTCACCTACTGTAAACATAAACGCAGTTTGTGTACTTCCGCGGGCGTTACGCGGAGCGTATCGTCAGCAAGCTTTTCGAGCTGATGATAACTCGCTTGTTGGTTGTGGGACCTACAACCGACGAGAAGGGTTAGCGTCAGCGCGCTAAGAGTTCCAGGAACGCCGCGTGTACGCTACGCGGCGGCGAGCGCAGGGAGCAGCCGCCAACCATTACTTGATGCAGTGCATGCAAGTCCTCGCCATCGCCCCCGCGACACTATGGACACACCGCCGCCGCACGCCGGGTGTCGGCGGTAGGCGCGAGCTGCGTCTACCGCCGTGACCTACCGCGGCGGCTGGCATCAGCGACATCGCGGTGGTCGGTAACCGCTAGCACACCTGCGCAGGTAGTGGTGAGAGAAATAAATTTATACTTTTTTGTTTTAGTTGCCACCACGTGCCAAGACGCCATTTTTTTTTCGAAACATTGTTTTTGTTTTGATTTATCACACATTCGTAACTGTTTTTTATTACTTTTTGAGATTCCGAAATTGTCAGTACACTGCAGTGTAATGTGTGACAATGCGCGTTGGCCCACGC
>JAULCF010653473.1:0-10693 GCA_032361265.1 Devaleraea mollis | reverse complement strand
ATCGAAACCGAAAACCGACCACATTAGTCTAAGAAAAACCACATTTTGACCAAAACCGAAAAAAAACCGAAAAAAAAACCGTGTTTGTAACCGACCACAAAAAAAGCTGTATACCGGGTTACTTTCTGGTTGTAACCGACCGAACGGAACCCTGGTCTGGAAGAGAGACAGCACGTGCCCGATACCACCCCGCACGTCAGGAGCCTTGAAGATGGCAGCCCGGATGTCGCTCAATTCTCTGCCGGCCCAGCCATTGAACGCTACCACCGCGCTCACTCATGTCCACGCTACACCCTCTCAGATTTCACCCGCTAGCTTGGCTCCTGTTCCTGCTCCAGTATCGCCTTCTCTTCCACCGGCCATCTTTCCCCGACCGCCCACGAACCTCCAATCAACATCCGAGATCCTACTCACGCCTCTGCGGTCCGGCAACGTCCACGGAACGCTACCAGGTCCAATCCTCGCCAGGGCGTCTATATTTCTGCAGCGTCTTCTTCGCAATGTGTTCTTTTCGGAGACCAGCTCGGCTGCGGAAGACAGCGCCTACAAAGTTTGGACCATTTCGTACTAGCTTATCTTCCGCAAGACGCTACGAGGGGAGAAAAGCTGGCGCACCTCCTCCGGTCGCCTCGCAGCTATGACCCAGAGACTCGTCCGTGCTGAGCGCAACGAGTCCGGAGAGCTGTGGAAAGAAAAGCTCGCGGTGCATGAGAAGATCCTCGAGCACGAGCCATCATCCCCCGCGAGAATAAATTCTCGCGATGCGGGTATCGAGAAACGGTGCCGCGTAAAGAGAGCAAAACGACTCGGGTAGGAGACTTTGTACGGAAAGGGCGCCAAATCCCTCGCCCAGAGCCCAACGTTTGATCTGTCGCCGCCCGACATGCTCGTTCGTCGCCGCCCGACATGATCGACAGGATTAAAGCGCTTCATCCCGTCCCTGTCGCCGACGAATCCATGTCAACCATCCCCGCACGAGACCTCCCCCCGAACCCCACCGTCAGCGCAGACAACGTCTGCGTGGCTCTTTCTGCAATGCGCAAAGATTCGGCGACTGTATCTGACCGCACGAGCGTCCTCTGTCTCCTCCTCATCGCCATCTTTGACCACAGAGTACATCCGGACTTCTCGGGCCTTGATCTGCTCACCAAATGGGTCCAGAATGTCGCAGCCGACGAGTTCTCGTCGGATGTCAGCCACCTGATCTCCGCCGCCAACCTCATCACTCTCGTCATGGAAGGGGCGAAGATCAGGCCAATCTCGATCGGCATCGCCATGACGCGCCTCATCACCAATTTCCTCATGCCGGCGTCGATCCCCGAAGCCAAGGTTCTCTTGGCGTCGCTCCAGGTAGGCTGCTGCGTCAAGTAGGGCCTCGACGCTGCCGTCCACGTCACCCGAGACGCCTTCGTCAAGCTCGACAAAGACCCGACGTACATCGGCGCCTCGGTCGACACATTCAGCGCCTTCAACAGGACGAGCCGGGCAGAGACGCTCATACAGACATCCGAGCACTCGCCCTCGCTCATCCGCTTCGAAAACGCTCTATACACAAAGGGCCAGCCGTACCTCCGCTTTGGAGAGAACTTTCTGCGAAGTCAAGAGGGAAAACAGCAGGGCGACCATGCTTGTTCCCTAATAATTGCCCTCTCCATCCACCTAATCGTCCAGCGCATCGAGGCGGAATGCGACCTCATTGTGCATCGCTGGTACGCGGATGATTGGATGCTTGTCGGAAGATCTACCAAGTTAAGATCGCCCTCAGCATCATCGCCGAGTATGGAGCGAAGATTAACTCCATCTTCCGACCTACGAAGGCGAAGGCCTTTTGGCCAACCCAAGACGCTCTCCTCCTCGCGCCCTTCGGCAAAGCGTACGATATTGACCTCCGGCCGCCGTCGGATGGCGTCAAGATACTCGGAATACGCCTGAATATTTATTCGCAAGAAGATGGATACCATCGACGAGTCCCTTTCACTCGCCGCCGACATCCCGGACGGCCGGATCGCTCAAAATATCCACCACGTCACCGCGTCATCCTGCCGCATGACGCACCTACTTCGCATTATCCCCCGGCCGACGCGATGGCGCTGCGGCGCGACTCGAAGAGCGGCCTAGCACGTGGTTTGAGCGCATCTGCAACTTCCCGCGCTCGGCCGCCGCCCGCCGCCAATTCAGGCTCCCTTGCTCGCTCTCCAGTCTCGGAATCTACACAGCAGTGGACACCTCACCCTGCGCGTACATTGGCAGCTTCGTCCAGTCCGCCGACGTACGCGCTATAAAACGCCTTAATCATGGCGCATGATGCGCTGACGATCGACTAGATTACACCGACGCCACAGCCCCACCTCAAAGCCCTGGTCTCCTTCACTTACCGCCCTCACTCACCGCTCTCACTCGACGCCCTGGCCTCCCTCACTCGCCGCCTTGGCCGCCCTCATTCGCCGCCCTGGTCGTCCTCAATCGCCGCCCTGGCCGCCCTCACTCGCCGCCTCACTCGCCGCTCTCACTCGCCGCCCTGGCCGCCCTAACTCGCCGGCCTCTCTCTCTCCGCCCTCCCTCGCCGCCGCGCCAGACGGGGTCCTCCCACCGCGCGATCCTCTTCTCCTCTCTGTATTGCCTGGATCCCCATAAACGGTGCTGAGTCAGGCTGTGTGCCAGAAGAAGTTTAGAGAAGCGCTGGGAGAGAACGATTATCGTCGCCGCTTCTGCGACCCTGATGCGCCTGTAGCTCTGTATAAGGCGCTGCCCGCCGAGGACTGGGCCCTTCTCTACATATTTCGCCGCCTCCTATCCCTCCTTCGCTCCGCCTTTCTTCCACGAAACCGGAAGATACCTCGTTCTGCTCTAAGGGTATGTAGAGCATAATTATGCGCCTATACCTGGAGTGCTACGTTTATGACGACTCGTCCGCACCAGTCTGGCTGCGCTGTGGGTGCTGCGTTGAGCTCGTCCTGGACAAGCTCGGCATCCACGCCGACTCCGTTTACTTCACTGGCTGAGTACGCGTTGCCAGACACGATCGTCTAGCGACCATCTTCCTCAAATGGCTCGAGTCTCCAGCCGGCTTTGCCTTCCAGGAAAAATACGGCCGAGGGGAAGCCGAGGGCCTCTTATTCGGCACCTATTACCACCATTCCGACGCCCTCCTCTTACCCCCGCCCGCGGAGACCGGCGAAGACCCGGCCGACCAGCCGCGATCGACTTTGTGGTGACTGGAAGTGTCAACACCACAAACGCCGAAGGTAGGTGAGCCTCCCGCAACTCCGCCTCCTCCCCCGAAGCGATCAAGGTCACCGGTGAGGCGAATAAGGTGAGTGACAACCGGCTCAAGTTGGGTGCCGCTTGGGAGCGCTCTTTCCCCGGTGCCCCGTTCCCCGGCTCCGGTCCAGACGCACCACTGCCGCCCGGCGCCCTCGACGAGGTCACCGGATTCAATTTCCGAAGCGCAGTTTTCGACACTTTCGGTGGCTGCTCGACAGGCACGGCCGATCTGCTCATGTCCTACGCGAAACGTGTAGCAGATCTCCAGGGCACCTCACCTAAGCGTGTCTTTGATAGATTTTATGGCAGACTTAGTCATTTTATCTGGAGTTCTAACGTACAATCCGTACTTCTAAATAGCCCAAAGTCCGTTTGGCAGACTCACCAACCTTAGGTTTGAATGGCAAAGCATTGTATATAAACATCTTAACCGACCTACCGGCCGACCGAACATCGCCGTTTGCTTTACCTGCTGGGGGCGCGTTGTCAGACACGATCTTCTAGCGACCATCTTCCTCAAACGGCTTGCGTCTCCATCCGGCCTCGCCTGCCAGAGCAAATATCGGCCGAGGGTAAGCCGTGTGCCTCCTGTTCGGCGCCCCGTACCGCCCAGCCGACGCCCTCGTCTTCCCCCACCGGCGGCCCCTTGAGAAGATCCCGGCCGATCAACCGCCATATACTTCCTCGACACTGGATCCTTCAACACCACGAATGCCGATGGTCTCCGGGCACCACGAAATTCTGCATCTGCTCCAGACGCCATCACGAGCGCTGAAAAGACTAAGAAGGCGCGAGATTACCGCCGCAAAGTACGCGACGCCTGGAAAATCGCCTTATCACGCGTCTCGTCCCCCGGATCTGCACCAGAAGCACCATTTCCACCAGGCGGCCTGTAAGAGGTCACCGCCTTCCGTTTCAGAGCCGCTGTTTTCGATACATTCGGCGGCTGCCCGGACAATACGACTGACTTGCTCATGACGTACGCCCAAAGAGTCGCCGACCGCCAATGCACCACTCCGAAGAGCGTCTACGATCGCGTTTATGCCAGATTTAGCTACTGTATTAGAAGCTCTAACGCTCAGTCCGTAATTCGACGAAGGCCTAAGTCCGTTTGGCCGACTCAATAAACTGGTATTGAAGTGCAACTCACTGTAAATATAAACGCATTCACCGACCGACCGAACGACCCTCGCTCTTATTCCGCGCCGCCGAAAAGCGCAGAGGAAGCCAACCGCGCGCCGAGAGGCTCGCCCAGCGCGAAACGCCCACTCCCTTCTTCCCACTCTTACCGGTTCCGGCGAAACGGTTCGCGAAATGCCGCGCAAAACAACCCCAGCACGCCGGTCAGTCCCCAGCGACGGACAAGGATGCACCACAGACACACCCAAACGGCAGCCCCCGTCCGATACCCCCAACCGACGCCGCTCGCCATACCCCGCGCCCAAACCCCTCACCCCGCCCAGCCTCCCCGCGCGGGCCGCTTCGAACGCGGCCATCCTGCGCGCTACGCCTTGGCATTTTGACACATCCGCTTCATCTGTCCTCGATATGTTCCCGACGTCGCCCTTCGTTCGGCCGCCTGCCCCCATCATTCTTGGAGCTCCACGTCTTCACCTGCCCTCAGCACGAGTCCTCCTAGCCTGCCCTGCGCTGCCTCCGGCGCCGTCCCCGAGCACTGACGCCTACGTTGCGGCGGCCGTTGCCAGCCGCCGCCACCAGGCCCAGGTCCTCTTCGACAATTTAGGCGTCGACTTCGGCTTCCTTCTCTGCCCGTGCACGGGCTACGCCCTCCTCCCCACGCCCGTCTCGTGCGCGGTGGACTTTATTTCATGGCCTACAAGTTTCCCGGGACAGAGAAGGTGCTGAAAATGTTATTGCTGGGCTAGTGCGCGAACGCGAGATGATATGCTCGCGTTTCGTCGCCATCGACGCCTTTTTTCCCTCGCGTTTCTCCTGTTCTGCCATTCGGAGGACAAGCCCACCATTATCACCCTCCTTTATCTCCTCAAATCCCTCCTCAAGGACGTCCGCTTCCTCACTGGCAGCATTGCAGCTGCAGCGCTAGCGCTGAAAAGACGCGCACGGAAAACCGTGGCGCGGGTCTGCTCGGCCCAGCTATCATCGGGGCGCCGCCCCGATGATATCTGGGCCGTAGCGGCGCTACGTCAGACGCAAATCGTCGCCCACCGCATCGGTGTGACGTTTATGGCGCCATTTCGACACGGAAACCCGCCGCGTGAAGAATGCTTTGACCTCTTCCGCGGCCTCGAAAAGGCGAACCGCGATTTCTTCGCCGCGGCAATGACGAAGTGCACTGCCGACATCGCCTTCAATCTCCCAGTCGTTTAAGATGGCGTCATCAACATCGACATCAACAAGTTTCTCGCTGAACTCCTCCCTCCCCACGTCTACGCCGAGATCAATGCGAAGCGCGGCGATAACATCCGCCGCGTGTCCGACGCAATGGTCGGCGCCCACGCCGCACATGTGCATGCATCCCGACTCTGCCTCAACTACTACTGGCGTCTCCACCGACCCGATGAATGATGAGAAAAGTTTTGAGATTGCAAGAGTCTTCGACGGCCTGGAATGAGGGGGGAAGTTTATGTTGTTTACTAGTCTCACAGATGAGGAGAGTACTGGTCTGGTAGCCGACACGGATGAGGGCGCTGGTGATCTACCCGATACAGACACCGGCTGTGGCGACGACGATGGCGCCGACGCCAAATACATGACCTAAATCACTGCAGCCATCGACGCCGACAACCTTGCCGCCCTAAAAACGGCGCGCCTCTCTGCGTGCCAATTTGTCCGCCGCCGATGCGCCATCCGACGCCCACGCGTCGACCTTCGTCTTGTCGGACCACATCGAAACCAATCAACCCTCCACCGCCGTCCTTTCTAGACGGTCGAAGGACCATGCAGACGCCGTCCGCATACAAGAAGAATCTATCGTCGAGGCCGTACGGGCCGTCGCTACTCTCATCACTTGTGACGAGCGCAACAGGCTAGCGCTCATCGACGGCAACCGCCGCCATACATCCCTCTACTAAATCATCCGGTCCGACGAAGGCGACAACGGCCCCACGTCGCGACGACGACGACATACACAGCGAGCTCGCCGTCGCGACGGAGGTTGCCGAAAGCCTCGCGCGAAACGTTGCAGCCTTTCGCGGCCCCTTCTCTGATCCGCGCCCTGCGGAAGGAACACACCCGGTCCTTAGCGAACACGTCGCACGCGTCTTCGCTGTTGAAGACGACTTCGACATTACGATCGCCGGCATGGCGGCACTAGTGTCATCCGACGTCGATAGTCGACGCTGACGAGCCGCTGGAGATGAACGCTGATCGCAGCCGCGGAATGGACGAGATGGACCCGACATCTCTGCTGAGATAAATCAGCCCAACGCGTCTCAAATGCGTCGCACCACAACCACCGCTTTCTGCTGCAGAGTCCACCTGCATGACGGTTGCCAACGCAGCGCTCTCGGCGATTATGGGTGCATCTGCAGTGTCCACTGACAGGGCGGCCGCCAACGATGCGCTCTCGTCGATGATGAGCGCAAACCCGGCATTCACCGCAAACGACACCACAAGCCAGTCCTTACTGGCCTTCTAGCCGACTTCTTATACCACACGCAAACACCTCCCGCGCTCATATCCCAGACACAATCATTCGCCCACCACCCAAGAACATCCCCCACCCACCTACATATCTATTCATCGAAACCTCCTTCTCTTAGACCGTATCTGCCGCCTCAGGCCAATGCTCCGACTCTTTACGTTTCCGCATTTTCCAGTTTCTCACTCCGCGCTCTCTCGTCCGGGCTTGCGAATCGAAGCATTAGGGTTGGCGCAGCCAGCGACATCAGCTGCGCCTTCGGTCTTGTAAAGTACTTGTCAGGGCAGCGCGTACTTCGGACACGCTGCCCACATCCTTCCTGTGCACGTGCAGAGGTACCTCAAACGGCCTTCTTCTTTACGCGATTGGATATTTCCGTTTTTTTTGTCAGCCCATAGTGGCATTATGCGAGTCTTTTTCTTCCCCGGCGCGGAGAATATTCAACCTCTCATCGATCCGGATACCTTCTACGACAGTGGCTAGCAGAGTCCATAATTAAGATCAATACCAAGACCAAGATCGATATCAGAATACCAGACCAGCCCAGAGCCCACACCCCAACCGCCTCTATCACTCAGCATCAAACACACCAGAGATCGTGGCTGCACCTGTGCCGCGGCCGCCCGCACCCTTCTTCTTTACATTCACATCTTGCAGGAGGAGAAGAGATAGCCCCAGAACCTTCGCCACATGAGGCTCCTGCCTGACACACAGCAAGCGCTTTCAACTTTGCATTCTCACGGTCATTGCCTCGTCCACGGCCGCACAGATCGGCGTCTTCGCATAAGAAATCGACCACAAAAAAAGCGCCTGTGCTCCCGTTACTCAGTCGTCAGGGCGAAGACGCAGACATGTGCCACCAACGCCTCCTTCAACGGCGCTACGCCCTTCACGTCTCCTGCCGCTTCCAAAGTATGGAAGGGCTACTGCGCTTGCCCAGTTCTGCCTCACACGGGCAGAGCTCTGGAGAGGGCATCGCTCGTGGAGCTCAACTCCGCACCGACGCCGCCACCCCCAATCCCCACCCACCCACTACCTCCCCGGCCGCGGCGACCCTGCTCTCCCCCGATAGGATATGGCAGCTCGCCGCCGCAACGACCATAGACTATCTTTCCTAAACCACGCTTGAACCTTCCATCTACCTTAGAGATCCTCCTCACGTCATTTCAGTCGTGCGACGTCCACGCCACCTTACCGGCCCCATTAGCGCCCCCGCTGCCAGCCTCTCGCAACGTCTGCTCCGCAAACTGTACTTTGCGGTGCCTGGATCGTCCGCGAAAGAAACTGCGTTCAAAGTCTGGACTATCTCGTACCAACTTGTCTTCCGCAAGACGCTGCGATGGGAAAGTGGCTGGCGCACATCGTCTGGTCGCCTCGCTGCTATGATCTAAAGTTTCATGCGCGCTGAGCGCAATGAGTACGGCGAGTTTCGAAGAGGTTTAGAGACGCGCTGCGGGAGAAAAAGTTCCATACGCGCTTCTGCGACCCAAATGCGCCGGTTGCTTTGTCCAAAGACCTCCCTCCAAATACTGGTCCCTGCTCTACACTTGTCGTCGCCTCCTAACCCTTTTAGCGAAACACCGGCCAAGAGCCCGATCAGCAAGGCGAAGGACTCCAGCGTCCCCGGCGCTAAATGAGGAGCGCTCGTACCACCACGGAAAGGGATGGGCCGCGCAAGAGGAGGACAGATTTTATGAAGACCAGGCTGCGACAGGGAGACAGAGCGCGGAAAAATGCAGAGAAGCGGGCGGCGATGAAGCTAGTATCATGGAATGTAAATATCTTCGCGCCAAGGGCGTCGGATGTGGACGCCATTTTCGCACACGAATACATAGACGTCCTCTTCGCGTGCGAAACGAAGCAGCAGCGCTGGGCAAGCGGCTCAGTCAAGCCGCTTGAATTTGACGGCAGCGTCATCTCGATGACGGCGCATGCCAAGACGAGCGGGAAGCCTCCGCCCGGGTGCGAACGCCTTCCTGTCCACCAAACTGGACGAAGCCCCGTTCTGCTCTAGGGATAAGTGGAGCATAATGATGCGCCTCTACTTGGGGTGCTACGTTTATGAGGACTCTTCCACACCATTCTGGCTACGCTGTCGGTGCTGCGTTGAGCTCGTCCTGGACAAGCTCGGCATTCACGCCGTCTCCGTTTTTTTCACCGGCTGAGGACTCGTTGCCAGACACGATCGTCTAGCGACCATCTTTCTCAAATGGCTCGCGTCTCCAGCCGGCCTTTCCTTCCAGGAAAAGTACTGCCGAGGGGAAGCCGAGGGCCTCAGGCTAAGAGGCTCTTATTCGGCACATCCTACCACCCTTCCGACGCCCTCGTCCTCCCCCTGCCCGCAGCGCCCGGCAAAGACCCCGGCCGACCACCCTCAATCGAAATCGTGGTGACAGTGATCGCCCGACGCGATCACTGCCGCCGGCGAGGTTAGGAAGGCGAGTGACTACCTGCTCAAAGTCCGCACAGCTTGGAAGCACGCCTTCCCCGTTGTCGCGTGCCCCGGATCAATTCCAGCAGCTCCTCTGCCGCCCGGAGGCCTGAGTTGCTCATATCGTACGCCAAGAGAGTTCAAGGGTTTAAAACCCCACCGAGGTCAAAACTTCAAGTAGCAAATCAATATCGTAGCATTTGGAACAGTGATTTTGCTAAAGTGCTGCCCAGAAGTGTGCACAGGCACTTCCTCACAAGTTCAGCCCGCCAAAAAAAATATAAAAGTCACTCTCTCTTCCTCACAGGTGGAAATAACTGCTACATAAAACGCAGTTTAACGCTTAAAAGTGGCAATTACTCGTGGGAAAATTGAACATTTACTAACGCTGCAGCCTATCCCATCTGTGGCCGCCCAAGATTCCTCGACCACGTTTCCGGTGATGTAGTCGACTTGCCATGGCCAAGTTGATTACATGAACAAGAAACTACCGCTGCCACTGAATTGATACTGGTCCGCCATTTCGAAAACGCCTAGTAATATGGACGCAAATATTTTCGTTGAGACACGGTGAACGTGATTGCAAAACCGAAAAAGGATAGTCATGATCGTGAGGATGAGCAAGGCGCACGGAAACAGAAAATTGTACTTCAAGTACTGAGTTCCACGCACGTTAGCGAAGCTCTAATAAAAAACAAGAAAAAACTGAGCAGTGTGAGAGTACAGTACAGTATGAGGTATGTACGTGATCACGTGATCGATCATCGGTGATCGGGTCGATCCGGATCGGATATCCGAAAGCCTGACCTGCCGGCGCACCGCGGCAGGTATAGGGGTTTAGGGGTTTAGGGTTTAGGCCTACAGTACCGGTATATCACATACCGTACCGCGGTATACGTATGGGGAGGCATGCTCCGTTCTGGCAGCCCTGTTTCATATCAACGATGTGAATGTTGCTCAGACAGGGCTGCAGATTCGCGCTGTACAAGTAGATGCAGCGTCTCAAGAGAAGAGAGAAGGGACCGAAGGAATTTATTCTGCAACCTTTTCAGTGCAGCAGGATTTACTTCGAAGTAGTAAAACTATTCCCTATTCTTCCCTCCACTTGACAGAGACATTCCCTCCCCTCCTTCCTTCACCTGCTTGCCATCGCCAACACCAATATAAACTTCATCCCACCATCCTCTTCACCTCACTTCTCGAACCCCACCGCCCGGACTGGAGCGTCAGAACCTATAACGCGCTACTCCATCATGACCACCCCCGTGCCCGACAACGAATCTTCCCCTGCAATGCACATCCTCTCCCTGCACTTCGACGCGATCGCCCGGCCGTCCGAAAACGCATCTTCTGCGGCCCCAGCCCCCGCCCCCGGC
>JAULCF010653472.1:0-24596 GCA_032361265.1 Devaleraea mollis | reverse complement strand
CGAGCAGGGCAGAGCATCAGGCTTGAAAGGCGTACTAACAAGTCTCAACAACGCGAATGTTGCTTCAATTACCTCACTAGGTTGTAGTGTTTCTCCGACGTTCTGATACTAGAGGCCTGTGATTGGATATTAGAGGCCTATGATTGGGTATAGAACTTGAGGGATAAAGAGGGAAGAGGCGCGTCGTCAATTGACTGTCGATAAGCTTCGGTCACGGACGCCAAATTAATAGCGTCACGACGCAGGACTATTCGTCGCGTGTCGCCATTGAAGGAAACTTTCACGCGTAAGGAGGTCATTGGGTGTTTTACATCGGAAGTATCGACGAGGTAGGGACGTGATGGGCGCCGAGCGTCGAGGACTGGGCTGAGTTCATTTGCGGTGGACGCCGCTAGAATGAAAAAATTAATCGAAACTTTGACCGCAACTTTTATTTCCTTTCACTCTAGATTCGCGGAGCTCGAGCCAAGTATTCAAGTTTCATTAATCGCGCAGCAAAATAAGTAAATTAATCAGAAAGTTATCGACATGCGAAGTCATGGGTAAAATGTAGTGGGCAGTTTTCGTTTGCCCAGAATATTCACTTTTTATGCTTACAGTGGGATATCTCACCAGCCACATTAGATTTTGCTCCAAAATATTGCCAAAAGCCAGATCTCATTGGTCGGAAACCCTGTGCCAAGTTTCAGCCGTTTTACCGAATCGCAAAAGATGAGCTTTCTATTGCCATGCGCCACACGTCTCCCTTCCCCATCGCGTGGAGCGCAATGTCAAATACAACACCTTCAGAAGAGTCTTCTGATGAAGACGGAGATGTCTTCTTCATCACCCGACTCGCTACCGACTTCGCCCAAGCGGCAGCTAAATCGCGAGCGCGCTCGCGTGTGGCAAGGACCCGCCAGGGGCGCAGTCCCAACCGCGAGCGCTACAGGGCCCTAGGCGCTATCCAGATCGACCGGGACACCTTTTGTCATCTCCCCTAGAATGCGGGTCGTAAACCAGTCTTTACTGGTGATGAGTTCCAGAGGAGGTTCAGCATCTCTAGGAGTTCCTACGAGAACGTCAGGTCAACATTTCTATCGCAATCTTCATCCTACTTCGCGAAGGAGTAGACGCTGCCGGGAAGGCGTCTGCGACTACCCACCAGAAGCTGTGTGCGGCGGTCAGGATTTTACGCGAGGGATTGTCAGGAGATGTGTGCGTGGAGAATACGAGGCTGGCGAAAAGAATTAATGTGAAGTGTCTAAAATCTTTCGCGAGGGAGATGCGGTTCCCTTTCGAGAGTGAGTGGCTGCGTGATCCCACTGAGGCGGAGAGGAAGTCTTTGTCCAAGGAATTTGCTCGTCTTGGATTTAATGGTTGCGATGGAGCGGTTGATTGTGCCTCTTGGTTTTGGTACGGGTGTTCTGTTGGCCTGCAGGGCCAGAATTTGTCTAAGAAGGAAAAGAGGCTAAATGTAAGAATAGACGTGGTGTGTGACGATTTCCTGCGCATCTGGTTTCTGAACTTTGGTGCGCCCGGGTGTAAAAATGACTGTCAAATATTCGATCAATCCTCTGTGTTCAATCGTATTAGGAGGGCGGAATAGCCTCCAGAGCACCCCGATTTTCCAATTGGCGATAGCTTCGTGTTGAAGTGGTATTAATACCTGGCGGACGGAAGTTACCCGAAGCTACGATTTATCTTGTCAACGCTCAGAGCTCCTGTAACGAGGAAGGTGAAGCTTTATTGCGCACTGCAGGAAGAAGCGCGGAAGATAATCGAACGCGTGTTCGGATTTTTCTTAAAGAAGTATCAAATTGTGTACCGTCCTTGCCGTCTGTGGTTTGTCGACGACATGAACGATATCGTTCAAGCGTGTGCTATACTGCACAATATGGACGCGACAGAGAAGAAAGCGAATTTCACAGGCACTAGTGCCACGAGTCTAGCAGCGGAGGGCCACAATCTGCTTGGCGTGAACGGCCTTCCCACTTTGCACGCACCTGCCGACACCCAGCAGGCGTCCATCTTCTGGCAAGCGTACACGAATGGAATCGAGGGCCACTTTCAGCACTTTGACCTGCGGGACGCGCTGATGGACCACAAGGGGGAGATTGCCGGTGAGGGTGATGGTGTTGAAGTAAAAACGTAGTTAAGTTTTAAAAACGTATTGTCGGATAGACGATATTGCATAGTTTTCTTTCTCGTGCACTGCAGCGTCGCAGCACGTTTCTAGACATCACCGCTTCCTTCAAAGAGTTTTGTTTCTCTTCGTATTTTAAGAAGTTCTAAAAATGCGAAGAGAAAAAAAACCACGCCGCGCTACGAGATAAGTACTCGAGGCCAACGGACTTTTCCCTTTCCACGCTTCGCAACGCGGTAGGTCGATAGCTCTTAAGCACATCATTTTTACAAAAACATTAACAAAGAAAAAAGGGCATCGGTGTACATACTACTCGACGTCGTCGTCCTCTTCAACCAAGTCGTCGTCATCTTCGTAACTGTTGACTTAGAGTTGACGGGAGACTCGCTGCCTACTTGCTCCACTATACGCACTCAATGCAACATCATTTCCGCGGGGATGTCGAGGACTAGGGATAGGCAGACGCTGAACAACGCTGGTAATCGCATCATCAACGGGGTCCCCCGTCCACTTCATCATGTCCGCGAGAAGGCGCTTGTGAAGAGCCACCTGCTGCGAGTCATTAAAAGGAAGACCGTCTGTTCCGCGCGGGGCGTGACCGGTGACAATTACGAACGCGATGACTCGCTCTGAACGCTCAGCCGTAGCAGAAATCTTCCGTGCCGGGCACGGAAAGTGCTTTTTGGCAAGCTTGTCGTCAAAGAATGCTTTCGCACTTGACGCGACGCTAGTAATGGCCTCTCCGCCGTTTTTTCCGTCGCACTTCAGCCTCTTGAACTGCTTCTGACCCATCTTACGATCATCAGCGCCCGTCAAGTCGTCGTTTGAGTCTGGGACAACTTGAGCGCCACCTCGCCCCCCACG
Source organism: Devaleraea mollis (assembly GCA_032361265.1). NCBI lineage: Eukaryota > Rhodophyta > Florideophyceae > Palmariales > Palmariaceae > Devaleraea > Devaleraea mollis. The sequence continues at coordinate 21,607 of JAULCF010653472.1, read as the reverse complement.
AGGTTGACGGGGTGTACCATTGACCGCCTGCACAGGCAGCGCCGGAGCCAGACCATCCTGCGCGGATCCAGAAACAGAACCACCATCTGTAGCTTTCCTCCTCCAAGGAGTCGTGATTTGACGCACGGGCATGACTGACTGATCCAACGAGTCCAAGGCATTCATAATTTAGAGATGGCTCAAGACCTCAATGTAGAGCGGTTAAGTATTCGCCTGCGTCGCGGCACGCGCCAACGGGTGTTTTAAGGCGATTTGTTCCAAATCCGCGCGAATAAAGCGACCAACGCGCATCGCAAAGCTTTCGGAAAGGTTAATGCGCTCCTCTGACGGGTTACCAGTGAACTAAAGTGCCTCCACGCGCTCGTTTGTGCAGTGATACTTGCTCAGGTCTGCGACGAGAGACCGGGCCTTCCTGGCCACGAGCTTCACCTGCCTTCCATACCACTTGCGCCTTACCGCCTCCAAGCCCGCGCTCTACTCCTTCTTCGATGGCGCTCGATGACCGTCGAGAAATGTTTGAAATATACGCTTCTCGTACAAAGGCTCCTTCGGTCCAATTCCAACCTCCGGGTCACGACCAACCTTCTCCCGCGCCTCCAAGACAGCCATGTGCTCGTTAACACACCATCCCGCGCCGCGCCCTCGAGTAGGGTCGACATCAGAGGACGGGAATATTTCCACTTCAGGCTGCACCTGCGCCACTGGCTCCAAAGTCAACTGCGAAGGTAGCACCGAAGTCATCTGCGAAGGTGGCCCCGAAGGCGCCGATGATGAAAGATAGGGCGGGAGAAACATTGTAGGGAGATAGAGCGAGTGCTCCGTTGAACTGGAAGAATAACAGCCTTGGCATGACGTTGTTGGATCTTTATCTTGAGGTACCGCGGCGTGGACGACGACGGCAGACGTCTCCATTTCGCTGCATTCTGAAAAATAGTTCGAAGTATACTTAATCTATACTTCAGAAAATATAGTTCAATTATAATGCTTCTTCCACCCTGAACTTTTTTTTAGTATTTAGTTCAGAGTAGCAACCGGTGGAGTTAGATTTTTATAAATCTGGAACTAAAAATGTTGTCATACTTGATATTTTTTAGTTTTTAGTGTTTAATGCGCACCGGTGGGGACGCTCTTACAAAATAAGGGAACTTTTTATTGTGGACCTCATATTGGTGTACACCGAGTACAAGTTATATTAAATTTATTATGTTGAAATTTAAATTGATTTGTAATTGGTGTACGCCAATTTGAGGTCCACTATAAAATGTTCCTTTTAAGGATTTAAATAAATTTACCGGTGAGTCTTAAATATATTTGAACTCTTTCGTAGTTACTCAATGTTATAATTTGTTCCAAAAAGGCAACATCTTTACCGGATTAGATTTCCTATCGACACTTGCATAATCACAAGCAAATTTCCTGCAACCACGAAAGAAATACAAGGAAATTATTGCGTTAACAATTAGGCAATTTCTACATTTCTAGGTTATTCAATTCCCAATACCACCATGAAATAAGTACATCGCTTTTCTTTTGCGCAGTTGAGCAGTATCATCTATGTCAAAGTCCAATGTCCTCTTTTTGATTAAACTTTCAATCGCAAATATTACAAAAAATCCGCACGATCCGCCTCTTTCCTGGAATTGTGTCAGATCTGGTCGATTGGTCCTTTTCCACGAGGGTATAATCAAATCATTCGCCTTCCCGATGCTTCGCTTCGATTCCACTTCATTGAAGAGCCGCCTTCGGAGCAATACTAAAATACCTGGGTACCGTGGCCATGGTATCACCTCCTCTCATGGGCCTAAGAAAATGAATTCTTTTTTAGCAAAATCCACTATCGCTCCGACCCAATGAATATTGTCAACATTAACAGGTACCAATTGCATCTCCAACTGCGTCGAATCCACTGAAGCATAACTACGACGGTTCGAATAGCTAAACATAAGCGGCCCACCCTGGTATTGCGCCCTATCGTATAGTGTGTTGAAAAACGTATTGAACACGTATCTCCTTATAATCCCGACGATATTGGCTAGTATCTCCTCCAGGTGCGCTTTGTTAAACAATTTAACCAACCCTTTCATGAGTTCATCGGTCAACCATTTCTCTCCGGAGAGGTTTCGGAAGGTCTCTCCAGTCAGCGTATACAAATCACCCTTCCCTTATCCGTTGCTCGCTCGGACATACCGCACCTGTTTAAAAGCCAATCAAAAAAATCGCCCTCTGCCCCAGTTAGGCCAGCATAGCGCCTCCCTCTACTTTCGCGCGCGGGTAGCAACTGGCCGACCACTTCGATGCTCCGACCCTGCACACCACTCCCCTGCGGCTCCTTAATGAATTTCCTCCGGGCTTGACTTTTTCTTCTTTTTCGTTAAGTCGAGAAACTTTGCGTCATTCCGCTTCGCACTCCTTGTCCACATATTTTTACTGGACAAAATCACGTTACTATAGCGCTTAGTACTCCATTGCGTAGTTGCAGTCCTCTCACTCTGGTAGCTGTCTTTCGAAGTAGCGAACGGCTCTTTAGTTAGTTTTTTTTATTTTCTCGGTCGGATACATTTGACCCATTTTCACGGTGCTGGTCCTCAACTGCATTCCCTTCTACCGTAATGTTCGTTTTCTGGTCGAACTGACTTGCTGAAGCTTTACTCGCAGCCAAGGCGTAGGTTTCTCTCCGCTACCTTCTGCATTTCTTCTTGACTGCCTTACAGTGCACCACGACGTTTCGCCTGGACTCTCTTTCCCGTAATTCAAGAGGAAGGCGACCAGGTTCGTCCTGTGACGCTAAAGACTTACCGTCGCATCCATTCGAATAAGAAATGACATTTTTGATGGCAGGTAAGTTCGCATGCATCAATATCAGGACGTTAAAAGAGCAATGTCGCCTATCAATCCTAGCCTCGCAATGGACAGGCTCTGGGTATGGCACAGTCACAGTGCTTGGTTTCAGTATTGTTTTGACGGACCGCAGCGTCAGATCGTAGTTCTTGGAGACTACACCAGTCAACGTGCCCAGAATGTTTTGTTTACTTTACTTTTCATACGTAGTGGGCTATGTTTTAAATGCGCACTACGTGTACAGTCAACGACGGCTGCAAGTGTTGTGATACTACCACTATAGCGCTAGTGTACTGCACTCCATGACATATACTACATGTAGCACTATAGTGGTAGTATCACAACACTTACCGCCGTCGTTGGCTGCACATATGTCTTCTAAGTCGACTGTACAAGCGTTAGTCGCACTGTTCTGTGTTTCCCCCATTTCAGTCAAAGATAATCTCTTCGACCGTGCCGTACCCAGAGCCATGCGGAGGTGAAGCGGAGATCTCGGATTTTCATCATTTCCTCATCTTTCCTGTCAATGCTGATCCTATCGACCGTGCCATACCCAGAGCCGGTTGGGAGTGAAGCGGAGACCTTGGATTCTCAACACACTTTCGTCCTGTTTTGCCAGCCATCTTACTGCCTATGTCGAAATGAAAGATGGCCTTAACCACAAAACCGACCCTGCTGCTTCAACCTGCTTTCCCTCGCTTTCAAACGCTACTATTATACAGTTAGAGACTTCTATTACGTTTTATAGTCGGGGTTCGAAGCAGAATCTGTTCAGTTCCATTCGCGCAGGCTCAACGATTCAAATACGCGCGAAGAATGCCAACAACGTTACTGCCCGTAAGATATTCATGTCCACTTCTATTTTCCAACGTACCTTAGCTGCATATCATTTCCTTCCTCACCGATTGTGCCTCGACTGTGTTTTGATAGCAACTTGGTACGGGTTGTTTCGGAGCAGCGTTTAAATTGAGCCTTGGTACGTTGCAAGGGCCCGGGAGTTTATTCGACATGGACGAAAGACTAAAATACGAGCGCATTGTTCGCGTAAGGCCACGTAATGCGCGAAGAGCTTTGCCAACCTGGAACGCAAGGCGAACCAGTATCACCGTCGGGTATCAGCGTCCCGTAGACAACTTGATGTGGTTCTAAGACGCTATGCGCCAATAAAGCTCTCCAGGTCAGAGATTAAGCGTCTGAGGCGGGACAGAGAAGGGGCAGGGATTGTACCAGATTGCACTGCGGACCTTTAATATCCTGGTATCCCACCGGATATCGATGATGAACAGTATTTGGATATGTTACCTTGCCCCCGCAAGAAGACAATGTTCCATCCGATGCAGATTGCTATAATTCTTCTTGCGTTTTTTTGCCTCACGCCCGTGGCGGCTTTCATCGGTGCGGGTGATGGTGGTGTTCCTTTTGAGAATTTCTCTCCTGTAAAACTGTCGAAATTTATTGCCGATGTCAGTAATGATATGTTGCGTGTGACTTTGTCCAAGACCAGCCTATTCAAGTGTCATCTCTTCCACCAGAGTCTACTAGAAATGATTCGGAGCGCTCTAGAAAACGCAAAAAACCTACAGATTCCGTACCTGGCCCTTCCAAGCTACAGAGAAGTGACTTTTTAGACGACGTATCGTTAGTCAAGGAAAGAAAAATGAAAATGACGACCAGCGCAAAGTCAATGCCGCTGATCGCAAACGTCGATCTCGTAAACGGCAGTCTCTTGCCGTTAAAAAGAGATCACGTGTTCGTGATACTAATTCACAGCAGTTATTGCGAAAAGTCAGGGCACTCCCAACGGAGAGAAAGGTCGCATTGCTGCGGCAATTCGCACAGGAACTCACCGGGCCAGTGAAACACCGGCGGAAACGATTGGACGCCGACAGATCGACAGGGATCGCACTAGTAGTGTGCGCGCTGTTAAAGATGCTTCCGACATTGAAATGCGGAATGAGATAGTTCGTCTTCAAAATGCTGCTACGATATGGTCTGAAAGGTCCAAGGAAATCAAAAAGCGTACTAGCACCAACGCCGCAGCTATGGCTAAGACCCGCTCTAGTAAGTCAACCTCCGCAGAAAAACTCCGTCTTGAAAAAATTGCAAAACGTAGTGCCGCTCCTATCCTAGAAGAGGATACACCTGCGCGAAATGCGCGTCTGCAGAAAAACAAGGAAAGGAATGTACAGAAGCGTCTTAATAAAAGAGCGGATCAACGACCCGTAGCTCGCACTAAGAATCCCCCCACGAAACCAGCATCGAATCCGAAGCGCTCACCCAGGATTTCCGGTCAGGACGCTTGACGAGCTCGTCTCCCGTGTCAGGCTGTCACCGAAACATTTCAAACACCGGTACCGCCACAACTTCCGAGTTTGCCTAGTGTACAACAAGGACGGCTTTCTCCTCATACTGAAATTAGGACGAGCCTTCAGCCTGAAGATGCCGGAAATACCAGGATGCACACATTGTTGCCAGACCCAGTGTCTGATAGTGTTTCAGACTCCCTGAGTGCATAGGACACCTCAAATCTAGATTCATCCGAAAGCGACATTGATTATGATCCCGAAGACGTACCGGAAGACTGGATCGCTAGTGATATTATATACGCCGTCGATCTGCCAAATCATGGCAACTTCAGATCTTCAATAGGAACAGATCCATCAATTCCCAACCCGAGTAACTGTCCACGAACTGCCGCTCTTCTCTTCCACCATAAAGTGGCCTCCTGGCCGAAAAAGAATGCGGTCTTGAACTCTTGGATTCTCCGTCTTCCGACGACAAGATAGCAGCAGTCAGGGCCAATCGAGGCCGTCTGAAGTTGCAGGAGTCACGGGAAGGGTACACAGGGTGCGATCAGGTGTTTCCATCATCGTCATTTGATCAAAAACGCGACCGAAAACTAAACTCCGATCGCATTGCTCATATTCGACGGAACTACGATTATCGATCGAGTTACTATGCGATGTCGCACGTTTCCGAACCGGCAAAAAACATTGTGATTTTTGATGATGGCGACTTTGTTATCGCTTCCTCGCCTGCGCTCGTTAATGTGAAGAGTATGACCGCCTCTTTCTGTGATTCTTGTCTGAAAAAAATACCAGACGGCGCATTCATAAATCATTCAACCTTCCATCCTGGTGTGGCCTCGCCTCAAAACCGTTTTCGCTGTTGAACCGCCTTTCTTTACAGAAGGCTATCATTCATGCTGTCCACGTTAAATTTCACTGTGTTGATTCCTCTATATCTGGCGGGCATTTGAAGAGCCACATATTTGGCGTCGAGCATAATGGTGCAGAAGTGATTTCCAGGCATCTGGTGAACGTCAACTGTCTCAAGGCTTTCGCGGATACTTTTAAATGGCAGAGCTCTGCTTTTAAGGCTATGAATACTAACGGGATTTCTGCAACCCGAGTTGATCAGGCTCAGTCTCTCAAGTGGCTGCATTACAAAAAGGAAGCCGTGCATCCGGAATAAAAGGACCTGGATTTACCCACCATCGAAAATGTCACCAGAGAACTGCAAGATCTCAGTTCCAGAGCAAACGCAGCTTTGATCTATCGACAAGACGTCGTTACTCATTTCGCTGAAATGGGACTGGAAAATCGTGGGAGCGGTGCGTCTAGTCTCTTCGCTCCATCAGGTGCCAATTGTTCGAACAGTACTGATATCGAAAGCGTTCAAGCGGCTAAATCAAGAGCGCGGGTGTTAGGTGACGACGTATTCTCCGATCAAAAGGATTTAACAGCGGTTTGAAAATCGATGTTAGCAAGAACCTGATGAACGAGTACACAGACCCTCACAAGGTTCTAGCCCTCGCCTTCCAATGGAGTTTATCTTAGGATTACCCGACACATTGCACTCCGGAGCGCCTCCGGTGGCTCTACGCCGGAGCCTTCTACTCGATCACACTGGTAGATTAGAACGAATTTCTACCTTCATCTTTCATCTCTTTTCGATGATCCTAAGACACAATTCGAACAAAGCAGTCGCAGTTTCCACTAAAGGTAGCGGGAAGAGTTTCAAGGCCTTCATGAAAGCCATGGCTATCCCGGACATATACAAGAGACTCAAGGAGGCGAAAGCCGCACCAGACAGACCTGAAGCAAAGAAGATCTTGAAGTTGTTCCTCCCTCTTCTTCGTATTTCCGGTCCACGCATGCCGTGGTCGCCGACTGAGCGAGATATTGAACTCTACAATATGTACGATTTGTGCCATCGATACGGCTTCCCCTCTATGTTGGTCACTGTGGGAAAGATTGCAGCTGATTCCGCCATGGTTGTATCTGTTGCACCGAGGCAGCTTGGCAAGGGCTACGACATGATAGAACTTTGGCGTTCTACTCCTCCAGCCGAATTGTCATACATCGCCTCATCTTCACCTGCAACTTGTGCTCAAGCTTACGACGAGACATGCCGTGCTGTGTTGACGGATATTCTGGGCGTAAGACTGTCTTCAAATACTTGCAAGGAAATTTTGGCAGGAGATCATAACCTTAGTATATTCGAAACCCCTCGAGCGGTGCATGGTGTGACAGAGGCTCAGGCCCGCGGATATCTTCACATCTATCTCGTTCTTTGGCTCAGCCACGGGCCTATTTTCTGGGCTCGTGTGATGCACGATCCATAATCTAGGGAAAAGTTGCGCAAGCTCATTGACAATACCACATCTGGTGCTTTGTCGCAGGAAGAGAACGATGAGATGGCCGCTGAAAAGACTGCCGCTACTGTTCTTGACGAGCCTCCGGCGACTATCGATGGTATCGAAAGGTGTGGAAGAGTGGTTCTAACCACGTCTAACAGCCACGAGCATAATGCCAGATGTTGATGCGGTGAGATTGGCAAGAAACAGTGTGCCCTTTCTCTACCATGTCCATGCTCTAGTGAGACTACATGGCACCAGTTGATCGTCCGCGATCGGTCGTTGGATAAGTTCTAGGACAAAAGAGGTGATAGATGGGAGATAGACGCTACTACAGAAATTGCTGAACCTCCTTTCACGCGAGCTCTAAAAGAAGGCACTCCAATTCCGCGTGTAGATGGCCGCATCATTGCCCTGACGTTGTGTCGTCCCAAAGATGCTGACGGGTATGTCGCATAATACAGCGCTATTCTTTCCTGTGAAGTTTCTTCAAATGAGACGACGCAGTATTTTGGTAGTTCCCAAGACGCTCGCAGTGCTATCTACGACGTCGTGAAATACTTGTCTAAGGGTCTGTGTGATTTGGCTAAATTTTTACCCTTGCTCGCTTCGGATCGGTCTAGTTTGCAAAGTTTCTCCCTACCACTGAAGACTCTGGAACAGATCTGATGCATTCCAAACTTATTCTTCAAAAACTTCTCAATACTATTGGCCGCCTTTAAGAGTATTCCGTGGAGCAGTGCGCAGCGGCTGTATTACACTATCCTTCGTAATACACAACGGAAACATCCTCATTTCGCTATGTATGGCCTGCGGCAAAGATTCTTGGTGGTATCGCGACCAGAGTGGGGTTTGACGAGAGGGATTCATATAGTGGGGAAGATTCAGATTCTGGTATCGACGACGAGAGACTGGATCTGCGCGATATTGGATCGGATGAAAATGACGATTCGTATTGCTCCGATCGAGTCAATAGAAAGCCTGATGTCATCACACAAACATCCAAGATAGTGACAGACACACTTGCTAGACTTGGTGTGAACACAGGCACCTCTTTTTGCTATAATCCCCATGATATAGATGAAGGAGACTTCAAAGCAATGGATCCCAACTGTGTACCTGAAGGGAAGCGAAAGATGTTGGAGATGCCGGGGGATTTCCCGAACCTGTATGAATAAAACTCTTTCTTCACCCGCGTCAAAAAGGCAGCGTCCACTGGCCCCAATGGGGAAACCATTTTCAAAAGTCCTTATCTTCCTCCATGCGTCGATCGTCCCCGTAATACAAGCCTACCCTTCAACCGACACCACAGAATTTCTGCTACTCACTGTGAGAGTCTTCGCAGTAAGACGACAACTCTCATTTTATATGGTGCATCACGGCCACTACCCTTGTAATAGACGAAAAAGATCAAAAGAGATCCCTTCATCCGTTACTACTCAGCACTTCTAATCCCATGGTATTCTGGCCAGTACCGTGCAGCTGATCCGGCGGGTTAAGGTCCTGCTCAGGAGCAGTTGTAAACCTCAGCCTTCATCAATATCCTGAACCGTTATTCACATCCCGCCGCTCCAGCTCTGCATAGGGCTCTATTTAATCTCTATAAGATGAACCTCAACGCTCGAAAGAAAGTACGTGTGGGATCTCATATATGGCGGGCCCGCGCTGCAGATCGGTGGGAAGATATGAACTCGACTGCTGTACCCGCACCTCCACAGACTGTGGGGGCAAACGTGGGCGGGCGCCTTCAACCCATTGGATCTCGAAGCCTCGATTTCAGTTGTCAACGCTTTGGACATTTCCGTGAATAGGGCGGTCCGGCAAAATGTATGGTCACGAGGAATGAGTACAACGAAGGAATCAGCAAGCGACTCTCCGAAACTCTTCCAACCTTTCCTCCCAATTCCGTTGGTTACTCAACAACAAGAACCGTATCAGATCTTTATCATGTGCACTCATCCTGGGGCTCCTTTCAGACGGCAGAATGACAGACAGGAGTGGTAAACATGATTGGCAAGGAGCGATAAATATCTCGCTTTGAGAATTCATCTCGATTGCAACTTCAAGCAAAGGAATATGCGGATGCTTCGCTTACTGCCACACTGGTCTCTCATCCACTAAAGTTTGGGCAACAGAAGGCGGTCGATCTGTTTTGTGGCAAGGAATTGAATGGTGTGAGCAGTCCCTCATGCTTGTCACTGCCTAACCTGGTACTGGAAAGTCATATACTGCAGAAACGGCACATGAAATACTGAACTCCAAAGGATTCGGCTGTTTCGGCATCTCGTTCATGTGGTCAGCAGTTGAAAAAATGACCGTCAAATGCCTTCGCATGTCCGTCCATGCTATCCTCGGGGCTGGAGTGAGTACTTTAAATGTTGGAGGTTTGATGAGCGGAGAACCCTACGATAAGCTAGCAACAGTGAGAGCGCACGTAGATGAAAAGTTGTGCGCAGGATTTCTCGGCAAGGCCTCTTGTCTAGATATATATCATTTGGTAAGCTTCCACCTCATCATGTGTCAGCTCAAGAACAAAATGAGGAGCTTTTCGGTGGTCTTTCCTTATTTATGATGGGCGATTTCGGTCAAATTAGCCCGATCGGCGGAACGTTTTTTGTTGCCGCTCTAGTCACTTTCTGCCTCTTCCCCACAACCACTTCTTTCCGGCCGGAAATGAATGCTCATCGTTGTTCAAGCCGCCCGATTATTCCAGCGATTTCAGAGGTATAAGCTGAAGGGGCAGGTGCGTGCAGGCAGTGAAGAGTTCTGGTGCGCCTTCATTCGCCGATTTGACTTCTCAGCAGAAGAGAAACCTATCAATAAGGAAATTCTGGACGATCTATTTAAGCGAACGCTTAAACCTGAAGTTCTCATCCGCGATCCTGAGTTTAAGGATTCTATCTACGCGATCCAAACGAACCGAGAACGATGTCTTTTCAATATCGCTCTACTGCGGCTTTTCGCCCCTAGACGTGGCCTACCAATCATTTAGTGGATTCGCAGCGTGAAAATTAGTAATAGTGCTTTTAGGCGTGAAATAGGAAATCTATTTGATGAAGCAGGGGCTCATGAGCCCATGTCATATTTTGTACAGGGTTTGCATGTTCTCATTAATAGCAAACAAGGTCATGTGTCCTGGCAGATTTCAAACGGTCGACCCGGGTATGCTCATTCTTTCACACATGGCCCCGCTGATGGATTGGTCATTCCAGTTTCTAAACTTCCCACAGGTGAATGGAGGTGTTGAATATTTGATCACACACCAGTCGCACGTGAACATTCTTCTCGCAGGAGTCGATGAAAGTCCTCCGGACAAACATTCCATTCTAATTCCTTTATCACGGGCGTCGGATAAGAGCAAGGTAATGAACTCATTTTGCAAGCGCCACCGTTTCAGTGGCGATGGTATCGAGAAAGTTGAAAGTTAAGATTTCGAATATGACATCGGCCTGGCGCGTACTCTTTAAAAGTTGCAGGGCGCAAACCTTAATCGACTCGCCATGGTGCTGACTGATCATTCCAAATCAATGCAGGGTTTGTTGACCACGGAACGCTTCTATGTTGCTGGTACAATTATCAGCTTCGCGGACCACCTCGCCATTTTTCCTATAAACAGGGACGAAATGAACTTCCTGGTCGACCTGAGAATCGAAAGGTACGTGCTTCTGTTGAACGGAAACTACTGTACCGATGGTTTTTGGAACAGTGATGATCCACTGGTGTCCCCACATATACATGCCATTATCGCCAAGGTGCGACCAAGACTAGAGGGATCGTTGTCTTGTATCACAATCACAGTTCTCCGCATCCTTGCCACACAAGTCGGCCTATTTCATAAGTAAGTACCGAAAGCTGACTTAGTTTGGTGTCTTCAGCCGCTGTGGGTGGATTATCTTGCCCGCACAGTTGATCATTAGCTGCTCTACGTTTTAAATGTTATTTTATCTTTGGTTTTTGTTTACTCTCTACCTCAGGTGACGCATACGCATGATGCATACGCATGAATTGCACATATCGGGTCCCCGACAAGCAGCCTAATTTTTCTGAGTTAGTATCATCGGGTCCCCTACATGCTCCCCAACTGGCTGACGCCTCAATTCATGGTTAGACAACATAAGTGACAACACCGTCGCGGTCGACAGCGAGCAGTAGCAACGGTGTCATCATGTCAAAGTGACAGTTTGGTATTAGAGATATTAACATGCAACCCACAAAGTACAAAGAGCCAAAACTATTGATGGAAGCGATTTGGAGTACGTGGGAACGCACGTGCGTGAATGGGTATGGGCGCGTGGTTGCGCGGGTTCGTGGATGTGAGGCTGTGGGAATGGGTGGGTGTGTGGCGTGTCATCTTCTGGGTCAACTCGCAGAGCTACTTATTAATCTCACGTCACAATGACGTATACATCTCGAGTGTTTTTGTAGATCACATCCAGCCACGCAGAACTGTCGTAACGACAGTGTCGTTTAGGTCTGGGTCAGGAAAACCCACGTGGGTTTTCCCGACCTAGGCAGGTACCCACGTGGATCCATAATGCCCTGTTTCTTGCACCAACGTTGATTCTTTTTATTACCATAACCCTTATCATGACTTTATCATAGCTCTAAATTAAAAAACTATCATACTGTACTCACGAAGAATGTGTGATCAGCGCCAATTGGCCAAGTGATAGACGGTGGTGGCGACCAAATGCTGATTTATAGCACAATGTGAACAAGAACAGCATGCAATTTTGAATTGAAGAAGGAAATATTTTTGTTCTGTGACAGAACTTCTTCCCAGGCAAGCTGGAAGTTGGGCTCCTGCAATCAATCTCTTTCTTGAATGTCTCGTAGTCTTCTCAGAGCGATTCATACTGTTCTGTAAAAAATATCATTCCCGACACGTCATTTTTATGAGAAGCTTTTAAGACACCCACGTTGAAAACCAACGTGGGCGCGAAACCAACGTTGACCCACGCAGGTACCCACGTGGGCCCACATTAATCATTTTAAAAACCCACGTGGGCGACACACCCCTACTGTCGTTTCATAAAACGCTTGTGTGTTTCTGACAGTGCACTTTGCATGCTTTCCGATCATGCGCCGTTTTAGGACTGGCGGGTTTCTGGACAGGAGGTTGCGTGCGTGGCGGTCCAGAGATGCGCGCTGGGCGCGTCAAGATCACTAAGCTGGACCAAGCCAGCAGGGGATGTGCCTCAGTGCAGATCTAGCACAAACCGTCTCGGTGTGCTGGGCGCGCTGGAGCCTTTGCATGGCTTTCAGGCGTAAGAAGGCTCCCCTGATGCTAGACGTCCGCGCGCCTACCGAATTTCGAGGCGCCGCGACGTACTTGTGCCCACTCGATCATGGTGTGGAATCGAGCGTGTGCTGCGCCCCCGGGGCAACTAACGTAAGTTAGTTGCTGCGGTGCAGCTAGCCTCTTGGGCTGGAGCATGTTTGCTCAATGCATCCTAGTTTGACGACGTCACCCCGGTTTAAATGTGAAAGGGAGTGCCTAGCCTAGCGACGGATGCGGCTGCCTGCCTGGCTGTTCTCAAAGATCGAACCCTATGCAACCGAGGATCCAATTGCCACGACAAACGATCAACACCCCCATAGCGCACAGGGTTGTCAGCGGCTCCAAAGAGTTCCTTTCCCCGAGCTCTGTATTCCTTCCTTTCAGTCCCAACTGGTGCATGGGGCCAAGGCCGCCTCAGTGGGCGCGCTTGCGTCGAGCATCTTGAGCATGATCTCCTTTGTGGGAATTTGCTTTACAAGTAAGGTCGGGGGCGGACATAGTGTCCGCAAAGACGCCTATTAGGCTTTCGCCGCGGGGTTGGTACCGCCGGCGGGGCTACCAACTCCCTATCCTCCGAATTGGGGCGTCGGGAGCGCTTGCCTCGCATCGCAAGTGCGGAGGGCGCAGACGGTGTTACCGCGCCTCCTGGCTCTGCGCCGTCTCTACGCTTCTGCCCCTAGCGCATTCGCCCGATGGGAAGGATTCGGTACGGGACAGTGCCGTACACGCACTGCTGGCCCATGCCGACCGCTGCTCGCGAGTGAGGTGCAGGTAATGTCTGAAGACCTCCGATGCCCACCCGCCGAGTGCCTGCACAGCCTCTGCTCCCTCCAGCTCAAAGAGCGAGGTGGCGCCGCCAATGCATAGCAAAGAGCGCCTTTCCCACAAACTGTTGGAGCTTGGCCGCCTCGAACTTCTTTGACATCCAGCGACGGAGGTCGATTTTCGTGATCTTCGTGATCTTCGTGATCTCCTTCGTCGTCGCTAGATCTCGAAAGACAGGCTGCTGCGCCATGTTGGTGCCCCTCGGGTCACCGTCGCGCATCAAGAGGCGCTTGAGCGCGTTGGCGGGGCTGAACAACTCGCTCGAAGGCCCTGTCGAGAGGCAGGACTCGTGCATGTAAATCCCCATGGGATCCGCCTTGGGGGGCTTGTGGTTGATGACAATGCCATGTTTCCCTCTGAGGTTGGCCACAATCTCGATGCGGCCGCGGTGGAGCCGGAATTCCGGGTTCCATCCCCGCGTCGCCTCCTCCTCCGAGGGGAGAAGGTATCCTAGGCGCTTGATGTCAGCCCAGCATGTATTGGCGATTGCCCACATGACGACATCGGTGTCGCTGTTCTCTTAGTCACACTGCTCGCACATGGAGAGCATGTTCTTGGCCATTATTGTCGGGCGCGGTGACTGAGGCTCGGGATGGAGATTGGAGAGCGCCTTGGTGACCTCGAGCATGCTCGTGATGGATCTCCCCTTGGGGCCGCAGAGGCTCACCGTGCGTTGCACCCGGCGCTCATAGTAGAGCCGCGCGGTGGACACACAACTAGAGGCGTAGCCAATCCTCTTGCGGCTCTTGCGTGTGCCGGAAAGATTCGTCTTTCCCGGATTCCTCGGCGCCCGCGAAACTTGCTGCTTGAAGGTGATAAGCACGCCATTGTCCTCCTGTAGCTCCTCTGTGGAGGGGTGCGGGTTCGTGGCGAACTTCTACGGGTCGATGCCCGTCTGTTTGCAGAACTCTACGAAGAACCGCATGTGGCTCCCGTACGTCGTCGTGGTGGAGGGCGCCGGCGCGTTGGAGATGAGCTCCTGTTGATCCGCCTCCAGCACAGTCCGGTAGGCTTGGGACTCGCGCTCGGCGGCAACGCCGCGCACCCGAGAGCTCGACCCGCCAGGTGCGGGGAGTGTGCATTGTAGGCGGCCCAGCTCGGCGCTGTCTTCTGTCCTGATGCTGCACCTGCACATCGCCGCGGGTGGTGGTGGTGGTTGGAGGCTGTGTGCCTTCTTTTCGGTCACACCCTTCCTCGCATGTGCGGCGCCTGGCCTGCCCTAAGTGACGCGCTGGCGCGTTTGTCGCGCAAGGCGTTTGGAGAGGAGAGGCCCCTCTCCTCTGCCTTGGATCAGACTGTTTGCAGGTTATGATCCTCTCCCGCAGGAGCCACTGTCTCGGATGATGAGCCGCTGATGTCACTTCATGACATACTGTCAGCGGTAAGTGGCACACACAGTGACATCTCTGTGTGACATGCCCAAGATGTCAGCGGGTTGCCAACTCTGAGTGACAAGGGTTAGATGTCAGTGCTTACACCGCACGGCACTCTGTGCCCGCGTGTGCTTGTGCATCGACTTGTGCGCAGCTTGAGCACTTGCTCGCATGTGAGGCTGGTCCTAACGCGTGTGGCGTGTTTTAGCGCTCGCCGTAGACGGTAGCTTCTGGCCAGTGGCAAAGAACGGTGCGTTTTAATTCGCAAAAGATTGCGTGCTGTAGCTTTGACTAGCGCGCGGGTTTTTCTAAGATTGGGAAGATTGCCCGCCGTGGTGGCTGCTTGCCTCCGTCTGGCGGTGCGGTGCCTCTTTGCACAGCTTTTTGCTTAGCTGGGCGCGACGCTCTGTTTCGAGGCGCGCAGCCTCTTCAAAGGCCTCTTCGGTGGCTTCCATCATCTCGTCAACTCTCCAGTCCCCCTCTGGGTGCTCCATCGAGGTGAGTACTTGGATGGCTCGAGCCATATACCCCTCCCACACCGCACAGGGCTCGAGTTGGATAGGCATGGTGATATTCTCTTTCAGGCATTCGCGGACGACGCGTGCAATGTCATCGCGGGATGTCACGTCGGGCACGTGGTTGTCCTCGTCCGCGATTTGGTCCGCGAGCAACGAGACGTTGAACTCGCGGAGGCTTCGTAGGAAAAGACGCATAAGCGGCTTGGCTGCCAGACTTGTCGCCGTGTGGTAGCACACCGCCTCCTTGTCGGATCTCCCGACGGGGCGAAAGTGCTTCGCTGCTGGTGGAAATTCACACTCATCGCGTTGGACCAGCGCAATGCTCGCCGCGTATAGGATGGCGTATAATTCGATGAAGGCGATCGAGATATTTTTCTCTTCGATCGCCACCTTCATGGCCTCCGGCCAGTCTCCCATGGCGTGGTAGCGCCCGGCGGGAGATCCCCAGCCGCCGCCAGACTTGTGGTTGCTGTTCATGCAAGCGTCAGCGGTGAGACCCAGGCGCCCGCCGTACCCAACAGTGGTCAAGCGTTGCGGCGGGAAGAATTAATTGCGCGCGCAGCGGCCGATTATCACTCTGATATCGCTGACCGCTGTGCCCTCCTTGCTCACCAGACGCTTAAATTTGTCAGCCGCCTTCTGCGGTTTGAGTAGGGAGTTGAAGGAGTTGCGGAGTGCATTGCCGACTGGCATGAATTGGCATATGTAGCCGAGCCGGCCGCAGAAGCGTTCGACCGTTCTGAACGATACGACGGCCGCTTTGCCGTTGTAGGCGGCAATGAGCGAGAGATGATCGCTGGCCATGGCCTCGTACTTCTCTAGTGTTTCCAGCCGTGGCGCGACCTGCAGCTTGCCTGTCGCGACATATCGGGCACCGACAGCCTCGAAGGTACTTGGGGCTTGGAGATTAGCCGACCATTTGCTGGACATGGAGACGCGCAGTTCGCCGTAGACGACGACGTCGACGAAATTGATTACGATGGAGAGCAGCTCTTTGCCCATTGATACCGCGACCCAGTCGTCTTGTAATTAGACAAAATTAAAGGGCCTGAGCTGGTCGGGGTTTCCACCGTAGACCGTAGATCTCTGCTCCTGCCACCTCTCTATGATCACTAGAAGATGGGAAGCAGCAACTTTGCGAGTGCTGGCCACTAGTTGTCAAAGCGCGACTGCACGATCAGTATTGCGGTGCCGCTGATCCTAGTGCAGATCTCAACCGATGGAACCGAGCCAATTACCATCTGATTTTCGCAGTGAAAACGGCCACGACAAAGCGTTCGCTGCATCCAAACATCGCTGAGCGTGTTAAGCGAGGCTTTGAACCAGTTCCCTAGGTCGGGGCAGGCCATGGAAGCCAAGAAGCGCGAGCCTTCTAAGGGTTTGACATAGATGCCTACCAATGCGCCATTTTTCTGCGGGTTGCCCCACACCTGCACAAACTCCGGCCCGAAGCGGCAGTTTGAGCTGGGGGGAATCGCGAAGGCGCCAAGCGCCGAGGTGGCCGTAGTATCTGACCTTGCGGAACTTGTCCGACCCAGGTTTTGGCACGCAGGAGATGGGCGAGATGTAGGCGGGAAAGTAGTGGGGCTTCTCCCTACCTTCCGAGATCCAACCGCGCCCGACCTCGTCGCCCATTATGGCGTTGAGAGGGACAACGTGTTCGGTGGCGCCCTTGTGGTTCGGACTCATTGGTACCACAGGCGGAATATCGTCCGCGTCGAGGTCCTATCCTATGGCTAGAATCTGCGGTAGCCGACGGTCGAGCATTCCCGCTGGCTGCGAGTTGATGAAGGTGGCCCTGGCGCACCTGTTGAAGCCAAAGGCCGCCGACTGGAGGTTGGCGCTACCGAGTGCTGTGAGCGCCCCGTCCATACCGATCTTGACGAATAACCCGAGTGCAATGATGTCGTGCATCTCGGGTGTGTAGTCGTGCATTAAGAGCCTAAAATCTTCTTTTAGAGTGCCACTTTCGAGGCGGAGGCGGTGCGTAGAGCCGTGACCCAGGGCCTGCGCCTCGATCGCGTTAGCGTATCGCCTGTACGATTTCATCCAGGCGAGGAATTTCTGCCACGCGTCGGGTTGGATCACCTCTATGTATCTGGGAACGCTGGCCAGATGGCTGATCGCCCAATCGGGAGGTGTCGACGGCTTGAGCATCCACGGCTCCGAGTGTGGCTGTTAGATCACCGGAAGCGGTGGTGCCTGTACAAAGGCGTCCAATAGACGCCTTTTTACAGGCACCATTGCTTCCGGTGATCAAACAGCCACAATTGGAGCCGGAGGGCACCTTCTTTGTGGAACTCACGCCTAAATTAGTAATTCAGGCGTGAGTTCCAAAAGGAAGGTGCTCTGCGCTTTATCGGTGCGGTAGGGGAACCATCTCCGTAGGGGAATCCCGTTGCTGCCGACGATGGCGGCTCTGATGGGTCCCGCTCGCAGGCGTATTGCCTCTTTGTTTGTTCAAACCATGCGAGCGCATACGGCCGTGCTAGAATGCGCTTGTGGTTGAATGCGAACCGACATCGTGCTTCTCTTTTTGCGAGCTGAAGGCGGCTGCCATATAGAAGCTTGATGCCGCCCTTCACCTCGTCGATGGTTTTGTGAGCCGTCTCGGTTGGAGGCTGAAGTGGTATAGTTCCACCGACCGGCCCACTGTAGAGGGCGTCGAGCGTTCGCGCTATGTCTGGCTCGACCTTTCCGTAGGTGACGTTCTTCCAGCGCCCCGTGCCGAATAATTCACTGACAATTTATGGGCCGCACTCTAGAGCCGCAAATTTGTGTCTTTTATGGCGGTGAAGCGACTGGCGAGAGCTTTGGCAGTGAGCGTCCTGCCCCTGTCCTCAAATTACAGGCTAGACCTGCGCGCTGAACTACCTCTGGGCATCCTGATTGAGCTTTATATCAGCAGGCGCTCGCTGAGGGCGAGTACAATGTCTTCTCCCTCTGATTTTTGCGCTTTTGGAAAACGAAAGCGCACGCTCGCGTCTTCCGTGCCAATGGTTGTACGCAAGTCCACATCAGTCGTGCCGCCGCGCCTCCGTAAAGAGCTTGCGCGGGCCTTCCGTGTCGTGAGCAGCAGCCTAAGCTCGGTGTTGGACGGCTGGGACAGCTGAAGCATTCTCTGTTGCGGTGTGCCGGCCGAATTCTCTAAAGGCCGCTGTATTTAGCGGATGCTCGTTGCTTTCGCGTCTGCGATGCCGGGTGCTAGTGGCTGTGGCGATTTCACGGCTTTCGATACAGGCGCCACGTTTTCCACGTCGTCTCTAGCGCGAGCAGGCATATCTGGTGTACGAGTATGCCCCCTGTTGATGTGGCGGGAGTAGCAAGAAGATGCCGCAGAGGGCTTTACTGTCTGAGGGGTGCTCCCTTTTGATGCAAAGGGCCCGCCTTGTTCCACAAGTGTGGCGGCGCTGTGCTAAGAGCTGACTTGTTACGGCAGCCGCCGCTCTGGCCCCAGAGAAAACCCGGGCCACGAAGACCAGAGCCGCTGGTGCCTCCATAGCCGCCGCCACCGCCTCCGAGCTTGGCTCTGTAGCCGCCGCCTCCGCGGTAGGGGAGAGAAAGCTTCTTCTTTTCTTACAGGGTCGCGGCGCGCTGGGCAAGAATGGCGTCACTCTAATCACGTGGGAGGTCGAGCTTGTTGTCTAATACCGCCCAAGTGTTGGCCTCGGTGTGCGCGGTGCCTTTCAGGCAATGGTGCGAGTTGGCGAGGAGCGCGCTGTGCCCTTCGGGCAGGCTATTGTCGCAGCGACTGTCTTACTCGCAGACAACGCTGGCGAGATCCGTGTCGGCCTCTTCACGAATTTGAGCGCGGTCGATGTCGAAGTCGGTGCCGGCCGATTCGTCCATCTTGCGTTTGCGCGGGGCGTCGCCCACGGCTCCCGGGGCGCGACCCGCTGCTTTGGGAGGGAGGCGGAGGAAGGTGTTTACCACCGCCCGCTGGGCGTAGGGCTTACTACCGTCGGCACCTGTGCGCTTGCTCAGCCCTTGCACCATCCCGCCAAAGACGTGCTGCAGCTCCACGTTCGTCTCCCAATCGTTGGCGATTGCCATAATGGAGGGACGATTCTCAAATCTGACGCCTGCAGAGCGCGTTTCGTGCCGCACCGCCCAGGTGCAGATGGCCTCGTGGTTCCACTTGAAACTGGACTCCGCCGGCAGGAGCAGGTTGGAGTGCGCGATGAGGTTGTCAGCCTTTACCATTAGCCTCCTGACCTTGTTGTACCACTCGTCCACCTCATCTACGGTTAGAAAGACGGCTGACATGAATTGCACGACGATGCGCAGCGTGTGGAAAAACCAAATGAAGGAGTTGAAATCCACTTCCGCGCGCGTTCGGTATTTCACCGTGCGTTCCTCCTCGAGGTCTGCTACGGTAACACCGCGGAGCTTCTGTGTCGGAGGGAAAAGGTGTAAGATATTCACCCTATGCTCATGCCCATACATGTCGAAGATGCAGGCTTTGGCCGCCATAGCCCAGGGGATGGCGATGGGACCGTCGCGAGCGCAGACCTTCGTCATGCTTTCCCCAATGTGCTTCTTGAGAATGCAGGGAAGCATGAAGGGTGTCTTGCACTCCAAATCCCTGTGTGGCTTTAGCTCGTTTGAGTCCGTACTGCCAATGCGACTTTTGGCGAGTGCTTGGCACAATAGCACACTTCGAAGTCCATGACGTCGCTTCAGCGGTCAGAGTCCTCATTCCAGACCTTGTCGGTGAGCAAGGCAGTTTCCGACTCTATCCTGTGGGGAATGTTCCTGGCCTACCCGCCCGCAACGGCCGCGCCCTCTGCCGATGCGATTGCGATGGCTCTGGCGTCAATGCCCGGCGAGACGCCTAGGGTGGTTCTCGTTGGCGTGGCTTGGGATTTCTCTAGCTCGTTTTCGGTCATCTCTTGCGATTTGAGGGCGTTGATGCATACCACGGTGTCTGCCCATGCGATTTGGCGAGTGTAGGTGGTGGCGCATGCGACATGCTGTCCACTGTTGCGAACATCGCTTCGCGTACACCCGGTTTCGCAGCATCCGCTGTGTAGAGGATGAGCTTGGTCTTGAGCGTGTTCACATTGCCCCAGAGGGCGCCGACCGCCTCGAGTTTATCGCTCGCCGAATCCCAATCGATGCGCCATTTCGCGGACGTCCTTGTTGTGGTGTTCGACGTAAGAATCCGTGTTGCAAAACATCGGCGGCTCAAACATGACCGCCGCATCCGGCGGGATCCTGAGGATCAAGTTTTTTATTCTGACCCAGTGCCCCAGAACAACAATGAATGGACTGAGGTCAACCGCGGCTCTAGGGGAAAGGGATTTTCCAGAGGAGATGCAGCCCGTGGCCGCCAGCAGGAGGCCAGTGCGGGGTCACGTTTCGAGGCGATGACCACCGCACAGGATTTTCGTCTGCCCGAGGGAAACGGGCAGTCAACCATCGTCCAGCCAGGTACCAGCGCACAAGACATGCGACACGACCAGCCAACAATACCTGGCAGACTGCCAATGGCCGCAGACGTCGTGGTGTCAGCTTACTCACCGCGCCAACCAAAGGTACCCAGCTTGCTGAATTTGCCAAAGTCCTCACCAATTTCTGGCGCTGTCCCGATGCAGGAAATTCCCAGCATGACCGGCACCGCGGCACTTACCAGAGGTTCTCAAGACAGCTCTAGCGAGCCATTCGTACCTAGGGCTCGCCAGGATTTTCTCAGGCCCGGCGGAACCGGGCAAGAAGTGTTACAGTCCCATATATCTCCACACACCACGGGTTACGTCGCATCTAAACCAGCCGCTTCCAACCACTACAATCAAAAACCCGGACTAGCCGCTGCCGCCGGAGGCCAAGTCAACATAGAAGCCCATCCAAGTACGCCCGCTCAAGCAGCTCCTAAAATTAGAGATGTTAGCTATTCTATCTCTAATGCGGTTAGATCTCTACAAATCGCAGGCCTTGACGATAAGAATTTTCATAGCTGTCGCGGCGCGTTTAATCGCGTTGCGGCACAGTGGAAGGTCACCGAGAAGCTATGCATGCCCTATTATTTTACGGAGGACGCGTCAAGAAGTTTTGAAGTCATTGCTAATGCGTTCCCGACGGCTACTAGTGATATATGGTGGGAAAAAATGCAGCAAAAAGTTTCGAATGAGGC